>NJES01000243.1:0-25161 GCA_002591395.1 Ophiocordyceps camponoti-rufipedis | reverse complement strand
TGTGATGGCCGTGGGAGGAATCACCGGACTTCTGACGGTGGTGAGAGGATTCACCAGCTTTGTGATGGCTGTGATGGTGAGGGCTGTTACTGTGAGTTTGACGTCTGAGAACAGATTGAGGCGAGGCTTACTCTGGGAGAGGGTGTTTGCGTCTCTCCGGTTCCTTGCCCGTTGACTGATGTCGTCTCGGCGCTTCATCCCTAATGTCCGAGATTTCTTCCCCGGGAGCCAAGTTCACAGGGCGCGTAGGGCTTCTGATGGGGGGGAAGAAGTCTCCGGGAGGGTTAGACTGCCAGCTGGGTTGAGCGATCGTCTCTTGATGATGGTGATGGTGGCGACGGTCTTGCAGTTCGTGGGAATGTCCAGATCGGCCGCCGTGAGCCCCATGAGAACTCCGACGCTTTTTCCGCGCGGGTTGAGAAGGCATGCAACCCATGATGAAAGACTTGGGCTTCTTTGGGGAAACAAGACGAGAAAGATTGAGGACTTGGAGTTGTCTCCAGCTTTGGGAAGAGAGGAGACAGGAGGATGGCACCTGGAAACCATCTCTCCTCTTTATAGTTGTCCGGGAAGCGTCGACATGGTTGATGAGTTGTGATGGTGCAAGGCATCTCGCGTCCGTCTCGCTGCTCTTGTTCAAGAGGCTGGCCTTGGCGATGGGTGTTGCTCGTCTTAGGCTCTGATGGAGAGTGTTGAAGCTTCACGAGCACATATGATCATCAACAGACGTCAGAAGAAGAACTCCAGAGAGGCTCGCCAAGATAAACGTCAACTCTGCGAATCTCTTCATCACTCATTCTTTGACAACGTTCTCATAGAGAAAAGTCAACTCATCAAGTCTCTCCATCACTTACACTGCACCCACGTTAGTTGCCACAAGCACAGCCAATCACACACAACAAAGCACGACTTACTAATCGCTGTCTCATCGCAACACCATCCCTCCCATCCATCGAGGCCACGCGAGCCTGAGCCGTGTCAAAGCTGAAAGACCATCTCACAACCTCACAGCCACATGGCCTGGCTCTCCATCATCACCGTCCTCGCCCTCGGCAGCGGCGCTCTTCTTCGCAACTCGCCGCTGCTCTACCAGACAATGCCGCCCGAGACAGACCAGCCGTGGGCCGACCAGCCCATGAGACTCGTTTCGACGCCCCAGTTTCAGTCGGCCAAGGCAAGTTCTTCGACGAGGTTTGATCGGTTCGGTGCTGATGGCTGAATAGGATGACCTCTTCACCACGGCGGCCACACACATGGCGCTGCTGCACAATTCGCTCATCCGCGGATACAACTCGATCCATCTCCAGGCACCGCACGTGCGAGACGCTGACAAGCCCGACTTCCTGGCCTACACCCGCACCTGGCTGCGCTTCATCCGCTCTCACCACGACGACGAGGACGAGATCCTCTTCCCCGAGCTGAGATCTGCGCTTGGCGATGACTCCGTCTGGGGGGACGTGCCGCAGGAGCACGGTACGCTCTATGAATCCGTCTCGGCAGCCAGCTTGCTGACGGAACCTGGACGTTGAGAAACACTGGTCCGCGGGCTCGATGACCTCGGTCGCTACCTAGACTCGCTGTCGAATGCCTCGGCTTTGACGTCTACGGCTCTCCTCGCCGTCCTCGACCACCTGCACCAGCCACTCGAGCACCACCTCCACCATGAGGTCGCCGTCATGGCTGCCATGGCGACTCATCCCAACGTACCGTCGCCCGACTCGCTCGAGGGCTCCGTGGCGGCGGCGATGCTCAAGGCCTGGGGCAAGAACACGGTACGCAAGGCGGGCCTCGCCGACGTCGTTCCCCTGTTTCTCCTCAACGCGGACCGCACGGCTGAAAAGGGCATGTGGCACAACTGGCCGCCCATGCCGCGACCCGTGCGCTGGGCCATGGTCAACGTGGTAGGAGCCATTCACGGCAGTCGTTGGCGATTCGCGAGCTGCGACGGCAATGGTCGACCGAGGCGGTTATATGCGCTGGCAGCGGCGGAATCGTCGCAGAAGGACGGAGAGCTGTAGCGTTCAAGTAGCATTCTGTGTCTGCAATGCGGCCTTTTGGAAGCCACCGCGGTTGGCATCGCAGTCTCGTAATGCGTGTTCCAGCGCCTTGGCCGCCTTGGCGTCGCGTACGGCGAAAGGACGACGGAAGAGCCCGTTCAGGGGGCAGGCGGCATTGGCATGATCCGGATCGAAGCTCAGAGTAGCAGAATCACCGCATACGGCACGGGTAAAGGAGACGGCGTAGCGTAAAAGATCGGCGCCGATGCCTTTGCCACGATACCTCAGCGTCGTCGTCCAGGCGCGGATGAGCCCTTGTGGAGGAACTTGGTCATCAGCAGCCGACGGAGGAAGCCGCAGAACAATGGTGCCGATAAGCTGGTCGCCGAAGCGGGCAACGAGAATGACATCTTGGACACCGTCTGGTCCGGCGACAAAGGCAGCGGAGTCGAAGCTCTCGGCGAGACGCAGAAAGGGCCCGGTATAAGCACGGACGGCAGCCAGATAGGCCATGACGAGACAAGAGACGGATAGAAGAGAAGAGCCGAGATCAGGGCCGCTGTGGCGCAACGAGACGGCACAGCCGGCGACGAGGCCAGCCAAGCAGAGCGGATGAAAGATGACGGCCAGTGAGGCGACCTGGCGCTGCTGGGCGATGCTGTCGGCGACAAGGCGCAGAGCCTCGCGACGGTCGGAGTCGAGGGCGAGGGCGAAGGAGAGCTCCGGGGGGTCTGGAGGCGGGTGATCCATGCTGACTGGCGGAGAGTCTGGACCTGGTCAGGCTGAGCGGGATGCGAAAAGATGGTGGTCCGGAGAAGTGGAAGGCAGGGAGGCTCTCAGCACGTGAGGTTTATGCGTGGTCCGATTGGGCGGCTGGCAGGGCGGACAAGCACCAATGGCCCAGGCACGTGTCGGACCACTATCCAGCACGTCAATATGTTATAGGTACCTTCGGGGGCTGCTGTCGAGGGATGGAGCCCGCGGGTCATCATCCTGGATGGATCAAGGATCCGCTGGACGCTCACTGCATACAGGTTCAGGCCGGCAGTAGTCTCCAGGCAGCCCGGCTATCTCGATTACGCGCCTGCATGCAGCATCCATCTTAATCAGCATCCACGACACCAGCCAACCCTACACCAACCCTCACACCAACCCTCCAACCCCATCACCATCAACACACCCCTTCATGCAACCCCCAACTGCCCCCCAAAACCCTGTCAGCACCATCACGAGTCGTCCTCCTTGGCGCCACAAAGCGGCCGAATCTTCCCCGACCAGTCCAATGCCCAACGTGGCCGGCTCGGCCCGCCTGATTGGCTGCCCGCTCGTCCCCCATCCATCTCGCCAGATCCACGGCCATCTCCAACGGGCCCTGGCACTCTTTGTTTGGCTCGCCTGTCTAACCCAATGGGATGACCCAATGGGACGCCTACAAGGTTGACGACTGCTTCTGTGGCGCGTTCCCCCGGCTTCGACGCCATGCCCCTTCCGGTCCATTCCTCTGTCACCGTCGGGCCCAACGAGGACTTTTATTCTGCTCCTTGCCTGCCTGCCTGTCTCTCTTTTCCCCTCGTCACACTCGCTTGAAGCAATCCTTGTTACACGGCTCCTTACACAGCTTCAATGGCCATGGCCTCGGAGCCGTCCATCGTCGTCGTCAACAGCAACAACAACATCAACAATAACAACATCAACAACCCCAACAAGGCCTCCAACAAGGCCAACAAGACGACGGGCGGCAACAGCGCCTACCACAACTTCCACAACGACTTCATTCACGTTACCGACCTCAATGAGCGCCGTCGTCTCGCCCTGGCCGAGGTCGATCGCGCCCCTTTCGGCTGGTATCATGTCCGGGCCATTGCCGTCGCCGGCGTCGGCTTCTTCACCGACTCGTACGACATCTTCACGGCCTCCCTGTTGACCATTATGCTCGGAATTGTCTACTTTCCGGGCGTCGGCCACATGCCCACCAGCTCCGACGATGCCATCAAGCTCGCCACCTCGGCCGGCACCATTGTCGGCCAGCTCGGCTTCGGCTGCATGGCAGACATTGTCGGACGCAGGCAAATGTACGGGCTGGAGCTCTTCGTCATCATCGTCGCCACCATCGGCCAGGCCTTGACCAGCGGCTCTCCGTCGTGCAGCATCGTCGGCCTGGTCATCTTCTGGCGCGTCATTATGGGAATTGGCATCGGCGGCGACTATCCGCTGTCGTCCATCATCACCTCAGAGTCGGTTCTCTCCTCAATTCTTCTCTCAGCGGCCATCTCTAACAATTGAGTCTCAGATTCGCCACGACCAAGTGGAGAGGCGCCATGATGGCCGCCGTCTTTGCCATGCAGGGTCTCGGCCAGCTGGGCGCCGCCATGGTCATGCTCTTCGTCACTCTCGGCTTCCGCTCCCACCTCGAGGTGGCGCCTGACATTGCTCAATGCGACGGCATGTGCCGCGTCTCCGTCGACAGGATGTGGAGGATACTCATCGGCTTCGGCGCCGTCCCCGCCTGCATCGCCCTATACTGTGAGCCGTTCTGCCGTCTATTTCGCTCTCGGACCACTGACATGTGAATCCCTGCAGTCCGTCTCACGATCCCCGAAACGCCCCGATACACCTTTGACGCGGCCCGTGACGTTGAAAAGGCCCCGGCTGAAGTCACGGCCTACGAGTCCGGCACGCGCGTCGGCGAGCAAGATGCAGTGGCCGGGTCCGAGAGCTCCGAGACGCCCAAGGCCAGCTGGTCCGACTTCTTCCGCCACTACTCCAAGCTCAAGAACTTCAAGCTGCTCCTCGGCACCGCTGGCTCCTGGTTCTGCCTGGATGTCGCCTTCTACGGCCTGTCTCTCAACAACGGCACCATCCTGAGCGTCATCGGCTACTCGACGAAAAACTCCAACAACGTCTACGACTTTCTCTACAAGACGGCCGTCGGCAACCTCATCATTGTCCTTGCCGGCGCCGTCCCGGGCTACTGGGTGTCCGTCTTTACCATTGACATCCTGGGCCGCAAGAAGATTCAGATGGGCGGTTTCATCATCCTCGTCGCCATTCTCGTCTCGATGGGTTTCGCCTACAATCACCTCTCGCCCGAGGGCCTCTTGGGTCTCTATGTCGTTGCCCAGTTCTTCTTCAACTTTGGTACGTCTTGTCTCTTTTCCTTTTCTCTTGGCAACCGCTGACCGACAACATCTAGGTCCCAACACGACCACCTTCATCGTCCCCGGAGAGGTCTTTCCCACCCGCTATCGGTCGACGTCGCACGGCATCTCAGCCGCCATGGGCAAGCTCGGGTCCATCATCGGCCAGTCGGCCATCGCGACGCTCCGAACCCACGGCGCCACCAAGGAAAACCCATCGCCGTGGATGAACCACGTGCTGCAAATCTACGCCCTCTTCATGCTCCTCGGCTGCTTCACCACGCTGCTCATCCCGGAGACGGCGCGCAAGACGCTCGAGGAGCTCAATGGCGAGGACACCTATGCCATCGAAGCCGCGGACACGTCGGGCGATACCTCGCCTGTCAAGCCGCGGCTGACTCCCGGCTCGTCCAACGCGGAATGAAGTGCAGTGAGGAATGCAGATGGCAGACAGAAGCACGGTAAAGGGAGTCACTTGGTAATGGCTTCCAACGACGTGTAGAGTCAGGACGAAGTAGCGTTGCTTATTTTTCCTCTTTTCACTTTCATTCTTCCCGCTGTCATCTACGCAGCACTTTTTCAGGGCTATCAATGTTTCCGCGGCCTCCACGGATCCGCGCGGTATGTAGAAAGGGGGTCATCGGAAAGGGGCATCATCAGGAAAGGGCAAAGAACCCACCCGGCGCAAAAGGAAAGACGAGGCAACTCACCTCGTGTACATAGAGAATAGGATAAAGCCAGTCATCTACGAATCATGCAAGCCATAGATAGATACTCGCACGAGGGTGAATCAAGTCGTCAGCACTAGCCGCTTATCCACCTTGATTGGTGTCGCCGCGGCTGAATGGGGGTATTTTATTGATTGATTGACTGCCGTCAGCCGAGGGCTGAGTTGCAGATAGGTTGTGGCTTGTGTTGTTGGATGGCGTCTTGATGTGAGGGGGTTTGAAGTTGCCTGTCGGGTATGGAGATGGAGGATCTGTGTTGTTTTGAACTCTGGGGGAGGCGGATGAGATGATTGAGATGAAGCGTTGATAGGACAGATGACAGATGTACGAACATGTCAAGCAATGATTGAGCCTCTATCAAGAGAAGAAACACCCCAAACCAACCCCATCCGCACCATCCCCAAGCTCAAGATCCAACCTATAAATCAAAACCACGACCCTTACTCCAAAACCCTGCCCCAGATCCCCATCCAACCCCCCTCCCAAAAAACAAACCAACATCCGAAACACCCCCATCATCAACAACCCCTCACACAACCAGCAAGACACGAGCAAACCATGCATATCCATACATACATACATGATGCACAAGCAAGACATGTGCAAGACACCTACCCCTCTTCACCAACGCAGCACACAACGCAGATGCACTCTCTTTTATTGCCGCCTCGCTGTTGGTGGCCGATGTCGTGGGACGCTTGTGAGGTAGGACTGTTGCGGATGGGGGCTTTGTGCGACGCGGGAACTTGAACTCTGTGATACGCACGAGTCTTGGATTCTTTTATTGTTTACGTCGACATCGGGAACGAATTGCAACCTTGGTATCTTGGAACTATAGACGAAACAAGCCATCATCATCATCATCATCGTTACCACCATCGTCACCACCATCACTATCACCGTCACCACCACCACCACCACCACCACCACCATCATCATCACCATCACTACTCAGCTCCCCTCTGCCGGCCTCGACGCCCTCACCACCAGCACATCGGCCTGCACCCCCCCAGCAACAAGGTGACCCGCCACCAGCCCCAGACAGCCGACCAGATTCTCATTCGTCACCATGGCCAGCTTGCCCTGCTGTATGCCAATGCCGCTCGCGTAACCAACGACGACGAGGCTCGATAGCTTCAGCTCCGGCTGCGGCGATCTCGTCTCGGCGTCGACCAGCTGCACGAGCTCCTCCATCGTCGTCGATCCGCGGCACGTCGTGAAGCTGATCCGGGCGGCCATGTCCGCTGAAAGATCCGACTGCGCAGAGTCGAAAGCATCCACGCCGGCCGACGAGGACACGTCTGAGTTAGAAGCCGAGACGCGCATTATGGTGGCCGTGGCGTCTGATCCCCGACAAAGCTGGAGCACGAGCCGCAGAGCCCGTCCATCATCCTCGCCACCAAAGTAGGGCAAGAATATGTGATGAGGCTTGACGGGCACAGGCGCCGTCGGGACTTCGGTAGGCAGCACGCCCGTCGAACACCTGCGAACCAGCTTGATACGATCTGTCTCCTGTGCCGTCACGGTGCTCACGACGTCGGTGCGCGAGAAGAAGACGCCGACGCTGCAGCGGCACGAGTCGAGCACCGACTTGACAAAGGAGCTGTAGGTCGAAGTCAACTTGTCGTCGAGCGTCGTCGTCGAAAGAACAGGCAAGTCGCCCATGCCACCCGTCTCGCTCCACGGAAGCACCACAAAGTCCGACGATAAGGTTGCCGCCCTGCCGACGAGAGCTTCGGCGAAGCGCGACTCGGGCATCACGGCCACCTCACCCGAGACGGCGAGATTGTGCAGCCGTGCAACGGTCCGGAACGTGTTGACGACGGGATCGTGGCTGCTAAAGTCAGACACCTGGGCCACCGTCATGACCGACGAGTCACGATCCGTCAGCTGCAGCAGGCGAGTGCCATGCACCCAGACGGGCGCCTCTCGTTTCTCAGCCACTGTCTTTGTGTCGTTGGACAACGGCGTCGGGGCAGCAGCAGGTCCGCTAAACAGGGGCAACAGGTTGAGCAGAGCCGGCATACTGTCCAGCCGGAGATAGGCAAGCAACCTGCCAACCCGCATATCCTCCACGGGCCTCTTTTGTGCTGAATCGTCCGAGTCCGAAGGCGAGAGAAGGGCGCCCGTATCCCAGTCAATCTCTCCGCGTCTCCAGGCTTCAATCTTGACCTGGTACCACGGCGGGTAGAGCATCGACACAATAGGTGTTGTCAAGAACGTAGTGAGTAGCGCCATGACGACAAAGATTGTAAAGGTTCTGGTGCTGAGGATATTGGCTTGGAGGCCGATGTTCTGTACAGGGTTTCATGTCAGCCGCATCATCACCTGTCATCGAGGCCAAGAGACTCACGAGCACAATCAACTCGACAAGACCCTTGCAGCTCATAAGCACACCAATGGTAAACGACTCGCGCCACACCAAGCCATTAAGTCGGGCTGCTACCGAGGCACCAATAATCTTCGTCACGAGGGCGACGATGGTGGTGGCGAAGACGTAGCCCCAGGCCAGTCCCGTGTCGAGGAGGCCGAGATTGGTATTGAGACCGGAGAGGGTAAAGTAGAGAGGCAAGAAGATGGCCCCGATGAGATCTTCGAGCTTTTCCGTCACGCGAATGTTGAACCTGTTCTCGCGCGGCAGGATGAGGCCGGCCATGAAGCCTCCAAAGATGGGATGGACACCGATGATGCCAGTGAAAAAGGCCGACCCCAAGGCGATGAGGAGGATGAGGGAGATGACGCTCTGTGACGGGTCGTTTTCGATGCTTCCCGTCCGGCGGAGGATCCATATCAAGACGGGCTTGACGGCATAAAGCAGCAGCAGCATGTAGGCGACACAGCAAAGGAGAATCCATAGCGCTGTAAGTCCGCTGCCCGCGTTGACCAGGGCGACGCAGAGTGCCAAAAGTATCCAGCCTGTTGGCTCCGTATCAGCGTCTTGTTCTCTGTCGCTTGTGTCTCCTTGATCCGCCGAGAGGGATTCCGAAGAACTCAGAAGAAGAAGAAGGATACTGACCGACAACATCGTTGGCCACGCCGGCCGACAGGGTGATGACACCGACGTTGGTATCGAGAAGCTTGAGCTCCGTCAAAATGCGGCAGAGCACGGGGAACGCCTGCGCACAAAAGAATAAGCAAACGGTCATGCCTCTAGGATCAAGACGCACGGTAATGGCAATGGCAATTCCTATGAACAGCATATAAGTCGTAAATTGAGTAGGATGAACACCATTGTCGTCCTTAAAGGCATGGTACACTCCCCAGGCCAGGGCGCAGCCGACGCCGAACGGAAGGGCAAGACCGGCAAAGGCGACCGAGGTGGCGACGCGCCAGTTGCTGAGGAGGAAGCGGACGTCGGTCTCGAGGCCGATGAGGAATAGATAAAGGACAAGACCCAAGTTCGCGACGAGGTTCAGGTTAGGCAGCGACTCTCTGGGGAAGATTGCGGCCCGGAAGCCGGGGACGCGGCCCATGACGGAGGGGCCGAGTATGATGCCGCCAATGACCTCGGCGATGACGCGAGGCTGCCGGATCTTGGACAGTGGCCAGTGTAGGGCATGGCAGACGATGACGATCAAGCTCGTCTGATCATATCAGCAGCCTGGACGGAGCAGCAAGCGGCGGTTCATGATACCTGAATGATAAAGAGAATAATCGGGTTGGCCGGGTCATAGTGGACGGGATTTGCGCCCTCGAGGACGCCGCCCTGAGGAGGAGCGCGATTGTCAGAAGTAGAGGCAGCGGCGGCGGAAGACAAAGTCGCAGAGACGACGGAGCTGATTGTAGACATGGTGGGCGTTGATCGGGAGGCCGAGACCGATCAGGGTCCGGAACGGAAAGGGAGCAGCCGGCAGGCAAAAATTGCGAGACGGCGCGGTGAGAAACAAGACAACAACAACAAGGTCCAAGAAGAGGCGCAACGACCACTCTTTAGATGTCAGACGAAATCAGCGGCCAACCAACAAAGACCGTCGATAGGATCGAGGCCCAGCCAGCTCTGTCGTCGCACGTAACACTGCTCAGTCGGTGCATCTGGGCATGGATGGATGGATGGATGGATGGATGGATGGCCTGGGACGAGATAAGCTTGGAACAGCAGGGGTTAAGCTTCCATCTGGCTTTGCTTCTGTTCAGCCGGACCCTCGATGGCGTGAGCTCCAGCGGGCGGCGGCTTGACTCGGTATCCTGGCTGGGCGTCTGCACGGCAGGGGTTCGGATGGCCGACGTCGCCTGTTGTGCTTTTTTTCCCTTCCTTCCAAGGCCCTTTGCCCCGTTGCGGCGGCTGTTGCGCGTCCAGGCCATGGCGTCGATTGGGCAGCGGCCACAGCCGTCAAACGCACGAGCTGCGTGACCCCAAAGCCCGTGAGGGATAGCGCGGGTGAGCGCTAGCGATTCTCGACTCCGGAGCTCGGATCGGACCAGGTACCGTCTTCGTACAGTGCCGGATCTCTTGGGGATGGATGGTGGCTTTTGCGTGGCGCCCATCGTTTGCTGTGCTGTGCTGGGGCTTGGGAGTTGGAGTCGAGTGACGGAAAAGACAAGATGAAGTTGAGGTCGATATACGAATACAGACTGCGGGAGGCGATGGGTCCGATCGGGTGGTCGCTCCTACCCCCGGCTGCACAGAGAATACATATGTAATAAGGTGTGCAGCAAGTGCAGGAAGGCGCCATCTTTGATTCCCGGGCCCACCCGCTCCTGCCTGCCCCGGCCCACCCCGCACTGAGTCCCCGGTGGTGGGGCCGGGCCTTAGCAAGCTGCAGCCGAACGCTCAGAGACGCATCCACGATACATGCAGGATCCTGGATTGATGAATGACCCTGGCACGAGGAATTAAGCATACCTACGAGTGCCTACCCATCCCCTCCTCTACCGGACTGCCTAGTCGCGTCTAGGCTTCCAGCATCGACGTCCTGCTGACGCTGGCCAATTGCCAAGGCCACCTCGTGCTCAGACTATCTATACCGCCATTGATCTGCCCGAGACGGGGCCAGACGCGGAGGCCATGTGCTGGGTGGGATGGCCGGCGTCGCCAAGACACTCGTTGCTACATAGTCTGGGGTTCCAAGGACTGGGATTCGAGGTTGCTGCGTGGTGCTACGGCAAGCTGGGGGCGTCATCCTCGACCTCAGCCGCGGATCTGAGCTGATCCCTGCCGACGTCGCTGGATAGAGATTGGAGTTCTGTTTGCAGTCTCCTACTAGACGTCTATACATAGTATTGGTGTAAGAACTCAGCTGTGTTCGTATCAAGTCAGAGTGAAGTCTTTCGACGGATATTAGATCGCCGCATATAGCCCCCCCGTTGAGCTATTCCGCGTCGGCATCATGCAAGGCATCATCGACTACAAACATGACCCCGAAGTTGGCGATTTCCTTCTTCTGAACCTGACTCTGTCTGCACTCCCAACGACGTCTAAGACCTGCGTACGGAACAAACATCTAAACCATCAGCGCCCTCACTTTACCATAGCATCGACAAATCACTCACGATTACTACAATAGAGACTCATTCAACAGCTTCCGTCTTGAAATCAGTAGCCCACGAGAAGCCCCCATCCCCTCCACGATGCAATATTCGCAGCATGACACCCAACCTCCCACGCCAGCAGTCCTCATGCACAACATGACGGGCGTCACGGAAGATGCGAGCTGCCAGTCCCAACCAGCCAGTAACCCATCCAACGAGCTAAAAAGCCTCAAAGGCGCTTCTATCAATCCGCATTCAGATCCATCCATCGTGCTGGACATCAGACCATCATCGCCCAAGACTCCACCTCGCCTCAACGGCCTCTCCTCGAACAGCCTGCCAGAGGTAAGTTGGTCGACGTCGTGAAATTAGTGGCTTCGAGAAACGCGTGGCGCAACGCACCGGCCATCGTGACACCGCACGTTGGCTGCACCTCGTTGCGGCCCTCGACTCCTACGTCCCAGCATCTTCCCACAGCAAACCTTGTTGCTCATCTCACGTGAAGACACCCCCAAAATATCTCCCAAGCTTCAATTCCCAAAACTCCCGACGCGACAGCCAAGGGCGTCGTTCCAAGGGAGACAACCCAGAAGCCTCCCTGTTTACTGATCCATCATACCTGGCCAGCCGCCACAAGCCCTCCAAGCATTGACGAGTCTCCAGTACTCCGCAAACGGGCAGCCAGACCCCGTCTCGCAGAGGTAATGACTACCTACCTCTCTAAATCCTCCCATGTTTGTTACACCGGCCCCCCTTCCCTTCAACTCTGTCCTTCCTCGCCCGGGAATTTCATCTCCCTTGCATCCCCCCAATCGCCAAGAAACACCCACGACCGAGAATCACCGCAATGCAGTTCGTTTTACGCCGCAGGAAGCTCCAAGCCTCTAGATCCAAGGCCCGATCACCGCCAGACGAGAAGAGGCCCCTCCTGGCGTTCAAGCGCCGCAAATCCGTCGTCGTCGTCGACCAAGACGCCCAGAGCTCCCGTCCCGCCAAGAAGGCCGGCAGGAGGAGGACACGCCGCTTGATGCTGCTTCTGACCGACCTCGGCTTCTGGAAGGTGTGGCCTCAGCCCATCTGACGAGATGAGACGGTGGACGAGACTCGAGCATGGCCGAGTTGACGGTGAAGTCGGTGAGGCTGATGCTCCGTCTCCCCGTTTGGGACGATGCACTCTAACGGTAGCTGAAAGACATCGGCGAATTTTCTTCGGCGTTTGAGCAACGGAGCGTCGCACAGCCCGCCGCCAGAGGTATAGAGGTTCTGCTCGACGGAGCATATAGAAGGATCGGTCTGCATGGATGCAATTGTCTTTACGGTGTTATCACGTCGGAATCGAATTCGGATTAAATTGGCCTTACAAAGGGAGTTCCCTCTCATGATGACTGGTTCGATTGGCCTCTATATAAAGCATCCATCTTTATATTCGTAGTAGCCTTGGAGCTGGTACATGGAGCAGCTCTCAACTTGCAAAATTCGTCTTTTTTCATTCCAACTCATTCCAACAGTGCCTCCATATATCGAGACCTTGACAGTCTTCTCCTTCTTTCACCATACTGCTTCATAGCGGAGGCCCACGGCGTGATTGAAGCCCCTTCCCAGTTTCCCAGCGCATGACGCGCCTCATCTCTATATCAAGGGTTACATCAAGTCCAACATCAGAGATCATTCAGCAGTCCGTCAAGCAAAAGCCCCCACCAAAGCCATGAGGACCGCTCCGCCGACGACGGCGAGGTACGCACGGAGCCTCTTCTTCCCCTTGAGCACCCTGTAGCTCTTCTCCGTCAAAAAGTCCTCTGCCAGCAGCTGGACGAGCCCGGCGTAGAGTAACAGCCCGGCCGAAACGGCGTTCATGAAGCCCACAACGAGCAAGCCGCCCATGGAAGCCGGGTCGTACATTTTGTGAACAGCCATGCCGACCGCCTGTCCCAGCGGCGTCGTCACACCGTAAGCGAGCACCATCAGCCAAGGCCGCAGCGAGTTCCGAGGAAACTGAATGGCTGCGATCCGGCTGCCGAGCGCGAGGCCCTCGAATGACTGGTGGAAGCAGATGGCGACGAGAAACACCATAAAGGCTGGCCCCGTCGCCACCGAAACGGCCATGCCAATGAAGATGCTGTGAAAGAGGATGCCAGCCTCGAGCAGGAGGCATTGCAGCAGCTGTCGCCTCTGCTGGTCGGGCGTCGACGCGAGCGGTTGAGGCACCTCGGGCATTTCCGGCTCGGTCGCGCCCCGGTCACCCAACTTGAGGGTGGAAAAAGGGTGGTTTCGACCATCGTCGAGGTCTGAATCCTCATCGTGAGACGAGGAATCAGGAGTCCTCGGCGAGCCGTCGCTAGTGGGTGTCGTCTCGGGTAAAGGTGAGACACCAGCAACCAGACCCTCGGTAGCCTCGACATCGTGAAGCGAAATTTCAGGCGGCCGTCTACGCCCCATGGTGCCCCTCGAAGAGAGGCGCGTATCGCCATGAGGACCGTCCTCGCCGTCAGACTCGTCAAAGAAGCCATGCGCGTGCGAATGTGAGTGACCGGCTCTCCGGGCCGTCAAGTAAGACTCAACGCCGACGACTGAAACAGCAGCAATCATGGCCACGAGACCCGGAAGAGGCTTGTAGCCTTGGCTGAAGAAGTGAGGCAGGCAAGGATCCGTCAGGGACTCGAAAGCCGTCGGCAGCAGGTGAACAAAGGCCGTGGCCAGGAGAACGCCGGTGCCGACATGCTGGCAGTAGAAGATGATGGTTTTCTGCAGCTTACCAGCTGTCGTGCGTCGCGAGATCAAAGGAAGGCCGCATGCTGGCTTGTCGTCAGATACACTTCAGCCACACCATCGCAGGAGAGGGAGACACACCAAGCGTGCTGAGAGTCAAGATCAAGAAGAGGGCGCAAACATGAGCCGATGTGTCGTACCATCCGGTCCGCCGTCCTCCGCATTCGGGCCTCTCGCCCCGGCGCCGTAGCTCTTGCAGCAGCGACTGGGTAGAGGCGTCTGTCGAGAGTCATGGCCGTCAGCTGCAACGCGGGCAATCTGCGGAGCACCAATCGATGGGAACGTTGCCATACCTCGGGCAAAGTCGCTTCCCATTCTGGCTGTCGTCTTGGGTTCGATGAGCCCAGTTCACGTCATGGCGCGTCGAAGCCTCACGGGCTGGCAGGCGGAATTGTGGCCTCCGGGATGGATGGAGCAGTGAGGAGGAGATTCGGGACGAGAAGAGTAGCGTCATCAGCTAATAAGATTGGAGGATTAGCTAATGCAGCGGGGGGTGCGTCCCACTCGTCCCGAGTCCCGCGTTATTCGGCACGGCTAATCATCGGTCGGCTATATTTATCGCTGCTAACGACAAGTCTCGGATCTTCCAACCACCAACCGTCACCACCAAGTTTTACTTAACCCGTCCTGGCTCGCGATTCAGGAACGGTTCCGCCTCAGGAATCGTCCGTTTCAACGGTCCCTGTCGATAGGCACTGCCACGTTCTCGCCGAATCCAAGCCACGCCTTCAGCACGAAACAAGCTCAAGAGACTAACTAGGTAGCTGATTATGATTCCATCATGACCATCGTTACGCCGCCGGCTGCTTGTTATGGACTTATGGTACAGACAGTCCCCCTTTATGCCCTCGTTAGCGCCCGACCCGAATCACCCCCGCGGCAATCAGCTTCTGGATCTTGGTTCGCACGCTCGGATTCCGCATGTGTTCCTGCAGAGCCTTGGGATCCGACTGCGCCTGCTGCAAGATGCTCTGCATCACCGGATCCTGCATAATACTCATAATCTGCAATAACACCGTCAGTCGCCATCACTTCATTTCTGTGAGGGACGCTCGGCACTCACCTCGGGGTCCCTGTTGAGCCTCTCTCGCGTCTGCTCTTCCGTCTCGTTGTCCCGCGCCGAGTACATGGCACCAAACGCCTTCTGCTGCTGCTGCTCAATCTCGCGCGCGTTGGCGCCGCTGTGATGCTCCTGATCCACCTGCTGCGCCTCAGCGCACGCGTCGACGCATTCCGAGTACTTGCGCATGCCAAAGTAGGCCTGCGCCTTGCGGATGTAGGCTCGAATAAAGGTCGGGTCTCGCTTGATGGCGGCGTCGCAATCATCCAGCGCGCTGGGGAATTCGAACAGCTTGATAAAGGCCGCCGCCCGGTTGCTGTACCCGCGGGCGTCATCGGGCGCTCGCTTGATCATCTCCGAATATGCCGCCACGGCGCCGGGGAAGTCCGTCTCCTTGAACTTCTTGTTGCCCTCCTCGCGGGCCTCTTCCGCCTTGGCGGGGTCGATGTACGCCTTCTTGTCGGCCTCGAGCTTGGCCCGCTCGGCGGCACGCAGCTTGTTGAGAACTTCCGGCGTCCGGTGCTCGGTCAAGGACCGGTTGTAGTTTTCGACAGCCAGCGCCAGGTCTCCCTTCTTCTCGTACGCCGTGCCAATGCGGGCGTAGCTCTTGGCAATCAGCTTAAAGTCCGCGTACATCTGACGGCCCTCGTCGATGGCCTTGGTGCACGACTCTATGCACTTGTCGTAGTCGCCTTTTTCGAAGTAGGCGGCTCCGAGGTTGTTGAGGTAGGTGATGTCGGGGAAAATATCCCATGCTTTGCTGTAGTGCATGATGGACTCGTCAAACTCGCGTTTCTTGTACTTTTCCGTGCCCAGGGCCTTTTCGTTGTCGGCCTCGGCCTTTTTCTTTTTCTTCTCGAGAGCCTCTTCGTCGAGCTCCTCCAGCTCCGGCTCCGGCTCGGGTTTGCTGGCCGGCTTCGATCTCGAGGGCTCGTGCGCGTCAGGCATGGGCGTATCCTGAGCTCTAGGATCGCTGTCCCGCACGTCCATGTCGACACCCATCAGGACACCAAGCACCGTAATCATTCTCTGGTCGGTGAAGAGTTCCTGGACGTTTGAGGGGTTGCTCTGGATCTGATGCAGCTTTGCCATGAATGTCGGATCTGCCAGGAAAGAACTCGTCTTTGGGTTCGCGGCGAGTTTCTGCACAAGGCTGGGGTCGTTGAACATCTGGCCGAGACCGCCAGTGGGATCTCCGCCGAAGTCGCCTGTCGGGAAGAGAACAAGTCAGTAGAGCGTACCGATCCCGTTCAAAATGGTGCTGTCGTACCTGCTTCTTGCTGCATCGCCTTTTGAACAGATGCCAGCCCGCTCTTCAGCTGCGCGTTGCTGGCGTCGTGCTTCAGACCCTCCTCGTATGCGTCGTTGGCTCCCACCAGGTCGCCTTTTCCGTGCAGAGCCGCACCCTTTCGCCCCCATCCTTTGGCCCAGTCGGGCTTAATCTCGGTCGTCTTGTCGGCATCCTTGAGCGCGTCGTCCCATTGCTTCTTGGAGGCGTATGCGGCGGAACGGTTGCTGTAGAGGATGTGGTTGTCGGGCTGAAGAGCGATGGCCTGAGTGAATTTATCGCTAAAGAGAGACGGCATCAGTGTCTGTACGGAGCAGAAGCCGGGCATCTGCTGCTCGAGGACAAACGCACATGGCATCGTCAAAGTTCTTGTCGGCAATGGCCTTGTTGCCCAGAGCCTTGAGCTCGTCCGCGGAAGCCATGCTGCGTACAAGCGAGAAGCGGCGATGGTCAAGATGCAGAATATCGTGGGAAACGACGAGGCAGAGGTGGAATGAAGTCTGAAGAAGCGGCCGGTCGAGGATGGGAAACTCGATACCTACCTACCTACAGATAGAGACCGATTCTGGAAACTGCTGGTGGGGAAGAGCGCTGCCTTCTAGCTCCTTCGACGGCGGGTCTCGGGCTCGAGTCTCTAATTGGCCACAGCACAACTGCAAGTCGTCGCAGCCAGCGCCCAGCCCCTGTGATTTCCGGCCTCCGGAGCCATTTGAACAGCGCTCCGACGCCTGCAGCCTCCAGGCACCGCGTCTTAAAGGGGTAAACTAGAGTCAGGTCCTCGCTCCGGCGTCGTCCGGCTGCCGACGCATCACGGGCCGGGGATCCCGCACGGGGGTGGAGACGACACGGACCGGTCCTAGCCTCCAACCTGCTGCTCCGCTTCATGCCGACTCAATGCTGTCACGATTCTGAATACACATGGATTCTTTCTCATCTGACAGAAAGAAACTAAACGCCAACCTGATCATCTAGACCCAAGTAGGCCACAGATTCTTCCCTCCGGTTGACTGGACAAAGACGCGCGACCGGCATCCTCCATCAACCCATGTCCACGTCCTCCGAGTCGGCACTGAGCCCCGGCGTCGTCCCCAGGCTCTCCAGACCCCGTTCGCTGACAACTTCGGCAGCCAAGCCCGCATTGCCATCGCTTC
The DNA here is from genome assembly GCA_002591395.1 of Ophiocordyceps camponoti-rufipedis. Classification (NCBI taxonomy): domain Eukaryota; kingdom Fungi; phylum Ascomycota; class Sordariomycetes; order Hypocreales; family Ophiocordycipitaceae; genus Ophiocordyceps; species Ophiocordyceps camponoti-rufipedis. Next base: position 7,565 of record NJES01000243.1, on the reverse strand, counting down.
TGCCGCCGCCCATGGCTGCTTGGTACTTCCTCCCAGCCTCGTCCAGCAGCGCTTGCAGCTCCTTCTCACGCGCTTCCACCTCGACCCTTTCCTTCCTCAGCTGCTCCACCCTCGCATTCTTGGACGACATGTCGCGCTCCATGTCCGTGATGCTCGTCTGTAGGCGCGATAGACACTCGGCCAAGCTCGGAAGAGGTGTGATCTTGGGCGGTACTTGCGGCAGCTCCTCTCTGTCCGTCTTGGCCGGCTTCTTTAACCCATCCAACCCCGCCCTCGTCTGCGCCGACTCGTATGCTATTCGTCGTTCGGCGTCGCTGTCAGAGGAAGTGTCTGAACTGTGGCCTTCGGCTGCCGAGATGAGCTCAGCCATCTGCTGACGGTCTCGTTTGCGTCGTTCCTTCTCGGCCCGCCTTCCCAACGACAGGCCGCCGTCTTCGACAAAGTCATCGAAGCCCTCCCCGAGATCGTCCTCCTCGGTTTGCAATCGGCTACTTTCCTTTTTCCTGCGTCCAAACTCGTCTTCGTCGTCGTCCTCCACGGACAAAAAGTCCGTCTCCTTGGCTAACCTGCTCCGACGCTCTTTCTTCTCACGTATCTCAGCCTCGGACAGGATTCGAGTGCTGGGCTCGAGCGACTGCGTGGCGGGCGACTCCACGATCAACGCCCCCTCGAGCTCCGAGGCGTCCAGCTCCATTCCATCGGCATCGTCGGCGTGTAAAGAGGCCAGGTCGCGAGGGGTATTCGGCGTAGAAGATTGAAGTTCGTTCAGGTATTCCTTGCTGTATGTAGGCCTATCATCATCCTGTTGTAGGCGAGTAGGTAGGCCTCGCAGCACGACACCGCGTCTCGCCGTGCTCTTTTTCCTTTCCAGGGTCGGAGCTGCGTCCACCGTCACATCTTCAGAGTCGCCAGGTTCTGTGGCGAAAGAAAGCTTCGACTTTGGCATCTTCTTCTTCAGTTTACCAGAGCTCAGTCGACTTATGTTCGGACGAATGACCACTGGCCCTTCATCATCGTTCGCATCTTTGGTGGTGCCTTCTTCCTCGGCATGACTGTAGCTGTTTCGAAGTTTCGACTGTCGAAAGGGCTTGCGATCTGTCTTGGAGCCTGACAGAGGAGGGGAGGTTCTTTCTCGAGCCGAAGTCAGTCTTCGTTAAGGAGAAACCGCAAGGCGAAAGTGAAGACCTACCAGGTTTGCACGCGCTATCACCAAGAGCCGCAGGCGGTCCTTCTACTGAGTCTGGCTCTTCGCACGCGCCGACTATACGCCCTCGGCGCCTCGTTGCGGAGAAATTCATCTTTCAGGGTTGCGGTCTTGCGGATGTTGACTCAAAACGGTTCGCGACCCACTCGATGATGCAGCTGGCAACGAGGCGGCGAAGCACGTGACCTTGTCACTTCCTTCACTCTATCTTATCTTGGGTAACTCTTTTTCCGCGTCGCCTCTGTAGCTTCCATCGCTGAACGCCCAGGAGCCTCACGCGTCATTGTTTTCGGCCTTCTACCGCGACAGAAAAAGACACTATCATCCTTCATTTATAGGCAGTCTAAATCATCAAGATGGCCCCTCCTCAGCCTGAGCTGAAGAAAGTACGCCTCTCTCACCCAAACAACCAGCGCACTCCCCGTCGCCGTCCTTCCACCAACGACGATCAACCTCGCCAGCGAATTTCGCTAACGCTCAAGCAGTACCTCGACAAAAAACTCTTCGTCCAACTTAATGGCAGCCGCAAAGTCGTCGGGATTCTACGCGGCTACGATGTGAGCCGCTTCCTTTCCAGGACGACTGACTAGCTGACACCGTCTCTCACAGGTTTTCTTGAACGTCGTGCTCGACGAAGCCTTCGAGGAGTTGCCAAACAACACCAAAGTCAGGCTTGGGATGGTGGTGCGTACCAGCAACTCGATCTCGCGTCCTGCTGAACCATGGACTGATTCCAATTTTTAGGTCATCCGAGGAAACTCGGTCGTCATGCTCGAGGCCATGGACAGGATCGGCGGCGACGATCGTCAACAGCAGCAGCATCGTTAAGATGCGTGGCTACGTTACGAATCATGTGCTAGGGTCGGCGTTTGGACGAGGGCATCATGCGGCAAATGGATTGTGATACCTTGGGGAGACCATTTTAAGCGATGGAAGCATGTCCCTTGATCCTTTCTGTCTACGCCATTTTTAGTCTTCAGGTCGGATTTGCCTTAAATCAAAAGCTTTTCCAGCTGCCCTTGAGAGGCGCTGGTATGGATGCCAGTCCACCTTCGCAGTACGAAGCTCCAAAACTGGGATGACAACCTCATCATATGCTCTCCCCGCCCACCGTGCTGTATCGTTCTTAGAAAAGAGCATCGACACTAAGTATCTTGATTCTGGTGATTAATCTTCAGTTGACGAAAACATACTCTCACTACCTGCCTTCTCTACCGTGATACCCCAGCAGCTTCTAGCAGCCAGAGCGAGACGCGTCACAGACCGAAGAATAGGTAAAGCCCACAATTCTGCTACCAGCGCCATAGAATCCATATCCCGTATGATACACTAGGACTCCCTCCCAAACAAAGCCCGCAGATCGCTTCAAGACAGCGCCTCATCTAGCTCGCGAAACGCCCGCGCCAATGACCCCAGGCAGCTTCTCCTGCCCAACGTTGAACAGCATCGAGACAGCCAGCCATACGATAAAGACGAGGGCGAGGGTGGTGCCAGCAAAGAGCCAGAACGCAACGCTTATATCCTGCTTGGCGCACGTTGGCCCTGCCCAGTGGGTCAGGCTGCCAGAGTCGGTCCTTGTGCTGAGACAACGGCAAGCGAAGCAGGCCTCGCCACCGCTGGAGCCGTCTCCGTTGGAGTACTTGTCCATGCAACCGCCATGGCCCGAGCAGTTCTTGGTGGCCGTCACACAGCTCTCCTCCGAGTTGAAGCACGACGGAATGCGGCCTGTAGTGGCGTACAGGGCTGCATGTTCAGGCGTCGGCGCGGGTGGTGTCCTATCGAGGGAAACTTGCTCGGCCTGGCGCTTGCGCAACTCTTGAGGCTTGACCGGCTGGGCCTTTGTGCTCGCGGCCCACGGCAGGAGAACCAGTGTAGTCTCAAGCTCGCCTATTTTTGCAAGCTGGGATAGCTGAGTGAGTCTGTGGACGAGGTCATCGATCATTACCGAGACCTGCAGCAAGCCAACATCAGTCCCGTCCTTCCTGAAGAATTATTAAACATGGAGGCGACGATATACCTGTCGGAAATCGAATTTGGCGAATGCAGACTGCTGCCCATTCCAGCAGTCTTCTAGCGGGTTGGTGATTTGCCGCAAATTGCAGTGACCAACGTCCCTGGCGCCCGCTGCCTGAAGGTCGACTCTAACCATTTCATCTCGGGCCTTGGAAGATGAGGTGCCTGATATCTCAAAAGCTGGTCGGTTGCCGAGCGTCCGGCCCAGAACATCCATCTGATCCGCCGTGACGCCCTCCAGCACCACAACCAGCTGACTAGGCTTCCCACCATCTTCGCCCCTCACGAGTGGCGACGTTTCCTTTCCGAAAGTGTTGAGCGCAGATACAGCATCTTTGATGGCCGCACTTTCGGTGTAGTCCCGGAGAGCCGGCTCGTGGTTGATGGCGCCCAGCCGCTGCAGCAGTACCAGGCGGGCTAAGGCGGGAGAGAGAGAAGGCGAAGTCGGGGAGGTTTCGCGGGGCGGTAAAAGGTAGACCTTTGCGACAGACTGAGCGGCTGCAAAGAAGCCGCAAGAGGCCGCAAGCAGGCCGGCGGTGAGCTTCATGGTGGAGGTTGCTGCTGGCAATCTGTTGGCGTCCTCGAGGAGTCGTCATCAGTAGGGGGTCTGGACGTGTCAGGAGCCGGGAGAAAGATGATCCGGACCTGAGGTGTAAGTCGGCTCTGATCTCGACGTCTCCCTCATAGACTGAGACGAGCAGCTTATCTAGTTGTATGAATCTGTTTAGGTTTGGCTTTACATATATCACGTGAATACCTGTTGAATACTGCCACGGCTTTGGACAACGTCGTCCGCGATGGTGTCAATACTAGTGAGTGCACTGCCCGGAATTTCTTCGGAAGTCGTGAGCTGCTACTCGCACATCTTTGTACGATAAGACGAACCTCTCGACTGTGCGACTGGAGAAGCTTCAACCTCGGCGCATGGCCAACTTTCCCCGTCTCCATCTGCCAGTCTCAGGAAATCTCACCAGAAAGACGGCGGCATGCTCCGCCGTCTGCCGCTTGCCGCGCGGCGAGCCTCGGTAGCCGCATCTACAGCGCGCACGACAGTCCCATCGCTGCTCTCGACGGCCAGAACAATCTCGCTGCGGCCATGGAAGCGAAAAGCGCCGCCCGCGCAACCGCTGCCCGTCTACTTCCCTAGAGAGACTTGGTCAACCTGGCTGAATTACTGGAAAGCTCCTGTCGCGTATGGCGCTCCCTGCACGCTCCCTGAGGACGAGGACGGTTGCTGACGCCTTCAAGACGGGCGACTTTGTCGACTTTCCTCTGGATATTGGGCGCTTTTGCCCTATTTTGCGTCACGTTGGTTCCCTTGATGGACTGGGCCGAGGAAGAATGGGAGCTTCTTAGTGATGCAGAAAAAGAAGCGTTCGAGATGGAGAGTGGCGATGACGACACCTTGATATTCATCCCTTTCCCCCCTTTCGCGCACTTCAGCGAGGTTCAATCGCCATATGACATGAATGATCCCGAAACGAAACGGTCTTTTCAGGAATTCCTCGACCCAGTCCTGCAAAAGAAGATACGGTGTACGTTTGCAACAAGCAGCTTCGATACCCGGCCTCATGTCCACGCTAATTTCCTCGCAGCGGAAGTCTACGACATCATATTGTATGCCATGAGAAAAGAACCCCAATTCCTCAAAGTCCTCGGCACCAAAACACCGCGAGTTGGGAGACAGTGGCTCGACCTCACATATCCATTTCGTCCCCCGAACAAGGAACTCATGGCCGGGTAAGTCTGAATGAAGCCTCTTTCCAACTCTTCCTTGCCACGAACCGAGCCTGACAACCAGCCAGCCTGATTTTCAAGAGCGACGGCATCTACTTGGGTCTCCAGCAGATTGATGATGTGGACGCCCAGATTCTGAAAAAGACCATCTGGCCTGAATCCATCGCCTGGGCCTCTTTGACCTTCTGCACATCCCTCGCCAAGCAACACTTCAAGCACTTCTTCAAATCCGACGACCAAGCCCAGGCCTCATCAAAACAGACGCAGCCCGCATCACCCCCTTCAGTCTCCAAGCCCACCCCGACCAAAGACCCTGCCAAGGATGCAGACGCCCCCAAGCCATCCTTCCTTTCTACCCTCCTACCCACACACCTCCAAGCCCTACGCGACCCCAAAAGACGGCGCGAGCCCGTCGTCGATCCCTACGTGCGCAGGGCGCTGATGGATGGCTTCAAGACATGGAAAACTTGCGAGTCTCGGCTCGAGACACCACTTACCGCCGGCGCCATCTCCGTACACGGTGCCGTAGAGTTTAATGGCCCTCGGTTCGCCATTACTTTTTTCTTCCGAGGGTATTACGATCCCAAGCCGGGGAAGTGGCTCGGTCTCAAGATAGCCTTTTTGCACCTGAGGGATCGAGTCACTGGACAGATAGTCAAGTGAGAAAGGCCTTTGGGGGGGGTAAAGGGAGGAGAGATTCATCGTCTCGATCTTTGCCGGCGGGGTTTACCATCACGAATTCAGCATCAATCTGATACCCCTTTGCAGCGAATTCACCATTCTACCAAACAGAAACGAATGCCATGGCAAGACACAAACCCGGCACCACACTACAACCAATCATCTCGAGTCACGGAAAAGCTCACGATGCACAGCGGGTGGTAGCAAGCGGATAGTTGCATACTAAGTCTGCTATAAAAAAAGATATGCGTGCCTTTGCGGCACGGGGAATCATTCCAACGTGACCGCTCTCCAGGAATCCATGCCTCTCGAGTTCCCTCCCCATGCTCTCGAGACTGTCCTCAACGCGCGCTTCCCCGGCTCTTCGCTGCGTAGGTTACCGTGGGCGCCTGTAAGATGAACAAGAGGTCAAAATTGGGTCCTACGGGGAAAACCAAACGGACAAGATTCAGAAGAAAAAGAGACATGATAGGCAAAGAAGATCTTTTTTTTCCTTATTTTTTTTTTCCTTTTCGGGGGGAAAGGGGGTGGGACACGGATCGTCAAGGCCGGAGCAGGTGAACGAGGGCAGTAAAGATCTCAAGCTCGACCTCTGGCTCGCCAGGCTGTCGCTCGGAGCGCGGGATGGCGGCGATGAGGTGGGCCTCGATGACGTTGACGCCCGGGCGGAGGACCATTTCGAAGGCGCGCTCGAGGGGGAGTTGGTTGGGGAGTTGGTTGGGGCAGGGCCTGAGGGGCTGCTTGTCGATGAGGACCCAGAGGCTGTATTGGCGGTGGTAGAGATGTTCAGGGAGCTTGAGTACTGCGAAGACGCGGTTCTGATGGGGGGGGAGGGTGACGGTTGATGATCGGTGTAGCTCTGTTGGGTGTGGGTGCATTGTGAGGAGGGGGGCGGCGTTGTTGTTGGTGGTGAGGTTGGGGTGAAGTCGGAGGAGGAGTCGGGAGATGAGGGCGTCGTTGATTCCTGTGGATTGTGTCAGTTACGAGTAAGATCAAATACGTGATGGAGTCAACATACCCTTTCCGGCCCGGCGGAAGCGCCTCGGCTCGACGTGGCCGTTAACCATCATGGCCCTACCGTCTGGCGGCGGCTGCTGCTGCGGCGGATGAGGCAAGAGAACGGGTCCCGGAGGCCGAGCGAATCCCGGATTCTGGAGCGGCATCGGAGCGGGTGCCACCGCCGGCATCCGGCTACCTTCTTCCGTCTTGAGGCTCGGCTGCAGCGAGGGCGCAGGCGACGGCACCGACAGAGAGACGCTGCGGGCCGCCTCCAGTCGGACAGAGGACCTGGTGGCCGTCGACGAGCCATTAAGTCCGACGGCGGCCGGAGGGGCCACGTTCTGGGGCATGTGGGGAGCAGGCGAGTCCGTCGAACCCCCTCGGCCGCCGACGTGTATCGTGATCTTCTTGGTCGAGACCGGTGCCTCTTGAGACTGGCCAACTTTGAGCTTGATCTTGGGTTGCGACGGCTCCGTCACGACGGCCTGGGCTTTTTTGAGCTGCTCGTAAAAGGTTTCCTGTAGAGGAATGTCAGCATGGAAGAAGAAGAGACTGCGAAGTGGATGAGCTTACCTCCAACTCCTGAGCGAGCTCAAAGATCTCGCTGCCCTCTTCGTTGTAGAAATACGCGTTGTTCCACAGTAGCTTACACTTGTCCTCGAAGGCGGCCCAGCTCTTGAATTCGCTCACACCGGCCGTGTCGTTGCGACTGTGGGTGCCCCTGACCATCCTCTGGATTTTCTTGAGGGACGTGGGGTCCGTAACCACCCTGTAATAGTCCTTCAGGGAGCGTGGCGGCAGGTTGTAGAAGGGCTCAAAGTAGCTCTCGTACCTGAAGTTGTCAGAAAGAACACGGCGGAACAAGGCGAAGGGGGAGCTTACTCTGGTTCGTTGTACCGTAACAGCTCCTCGATAAGTTTTTCCTGAGCTT
>NJES01000242.1:0-25172 GCA_002591395.1 Ophiocordyceps camponoti-rufipedis | reverse complement strand
ACCCTCCTCCTCCTCCTCCACCGCCTCCCCAACCCCAGACCTGGAACACCAACCGATCCAACTTCCCGCCCTCACAAATCGCAAACCCAGCCTGGACGTCCCACTCCTCCCCCCAGTCTCACGACAACCAACAGCATCGAGGCCGATGGCCCACCCGAGGAGCCCCCCCTCACCGCGGATACCGAGGCCGCGGCCGCGGCAGCAATAACAACCACCGCGGCGGCCCAGGCTACGGCTACGGCTACGGCTACGGCCAGCGATGAAACACGTACCGTCCTCATGATTCATTTCCCTTTTTGTCTTTTCTTTTGTTCGAGCGGTCGACGTACTTGGCTCAGCAGCGAAGAATAGGACCTCTCGCCGAAGCACCAAGTAACAAAAAAACGACCATCAACGCATAACGAAGCGATGCCCGAATAAAGGTCCGTCCCGGTTCCCCTACACTTTCGTCACCTCGGTCTCCCCCTGGCGATGAGAATTGAGGGGGGGGTGATGTTAAATCAGAAATGCCCCCCCCCCTCTTCACAATGCGATATGTCTCGCGAGACGAAGCGTGGAGTCTCGCACGGAAGATGACGACACTTCTACGCAAGACAGAGATAGGTACGAGGGTCACAAAAAAGGTAGAGCTCAAAGCAGATAGCTCATTGTCGGAATAAAGTCTCGCTTTACACTTGCACGAGACACAAGAATAGAGACGAGTAATATTATCAGCCGTTCACGCGTGATTTTTTTGTCCTCTCCTCTTTCCTCCCGTGGGTATCGACGATGCGCGCCATGAGCCTTCGTCGCGCCCTAATCGTTTTTTCTTTTCTTAACAATGTTCTGACATCGCTTCCCGGCCATGAGCTTCGTATCCGAAGTCAAGGCATCATCTCCACGCCTTGATGGAAAACAAACGCTTCGTCTCCGACCTATCACGTAGGCCGGACTCCCCAGAGATGACGTTACCGCTATCAAGCCGAGCCGTGCCTTTCGTGGGATCGACCCCCGGCGTCCTGCAACTTGAGCGAGTCTAGGCGCTTTTGCGTATCCTCGCTCACGGGATCGACCTCTTCGACGCGTGACAAGGCGCCAGCTTGAGCCCGAGGCGGCGCCTCCGCAGCAGCGCCCGCCTTCCGCTGGTTGGCCTTTTCGCCCAGGGCCGCCCATCTTCGCTCGCGCAGGGCCTCGCGCTCGGCAGCGCTATTCTGCTGCTCCGTATAGTCATGCGAGCAATCGTCAAACAGCTGTGGGTTGATTTCCATAAAAAGCTTCATAGCGTTATAAACCATGCCGTGGATTGTCCTGGTCATGGTTCGTCAGCCTCGCCTCGCCTCGCCTCAGCGTCATCGTACCTATTCCAGTGTCCCTTCGAGTTTTCATACAACGGGGCGAACATGATGGGAAGGATGACCTCCACGTTGTCGCTGACAAGGTTGCAAAAATACTCGTTATTCCAAAAATACAGGGCGCGCTCGGCCACCTGAAAGTGCGGGCTAGCCACCGACTTGGCCAGCTGGTGGAAGAGCGGCTCCTGCACCTTGGCGAACTCGGCCGGGTCCATGACCTCGAAGATATCCTCTACCTCGTTGAGGAACATGACCTCTTTCGTACTGTTGACCTTGGGCCAATAGCGAAGCAGGCCGAGCACGACCTGGAAACAAGTCAGCTACTCCGACCTCCCAGGTTGGGACGTCGGGCGCACGCACCTCTTCCGTCAGCGACGCGTCCTTCTCCAGAAACTGCACGATACAGTAGGCCAGCTGCGGATGATACATGCTGAGACTCTTGGGCTTGTGCAGCGGCAGGAGGACGCGGGTCAAGAAAATCTTGTGCTCTTCCTTAAGCGGCAGCGCAAAGCCGTTAATGATGGAGCCCAAGATCTCCAGTAGTTCAGCGATGCCGTTGAAGCGCTCCGTCTCGTACGTGAACTGGAAGAAGACGTTGTTGATGGAGCGGCGGATAAAGGATCGCAGGTTGAGAAATTTGCCATAGATGCGATGCAACGTCGTCTTGAGAAAATCGCGCTCGCGGGGGTCCTCCGAGTCGAAGAGATCGAGCAGCTGCAGGACGAAGCCGTGGTCGATGTAGGCCTTGGCGATATTTGTGTTGAAGTCCTGGCTCTCGATGAAGCGCAAGAAGAACTCGTAGACGACCTGAATGTGTGGCCAAGCCACCTCGAGCACCGGCTCGTCTTCCTCGGGATCAAATGCCTCGCCTTGGGGGTTGACGGGGGGCGGTATGGGTCGGAAAAGGTTCTTGGCAAACATGTCGACGACGCGCGGATACATAGGCTCGGTGATGACTTGACGATTGTTGGCCACGTAGTCGAGCAGTTCGTGCAGAGCGAGGCGCTTGATCTCCTTGGCCTTCATGTCGCCGCTCGCGTCGTTGAAGTCAAAGATGACGTTGCACTGATCGATCTTTTGCATAAACAGCTCTTGCCGCCGGTTAGGGGGCACTTCGTGGAAGCCGGGCAGCTTCTCAAGCTCGCGATGAGCCGATATGTCGAAGCGAGACGAATGCTGTCGCTTGGGAGTGCGCAATCCCTCGGGTATGGCGTCCCTATTGTCGATACCGCGATGCATCAAGAGGGATTTTTGACCCGCCTTGGGAGGGGCCAGATCGTGAGGCATCGTCTCAGCGGCGCCGGGCGGAGGAACGTGCTGTAGTTCGGAGTTTGGACCGCGTCAGTAGGGAGAAAGCCATCGAGGGGCAGACGCGCGCCAGGCATGACATACGCCAGGGGTTGGACTGATGACGACAGTCGGGGGCAGCCTCGCGTTGGCACCACCGCCGTTAGGACTCGCAGTGCCGGCGACAGAAGAACCTAAGCGATCCGCCACGTGCGGCTGCTGGCCCTGAGCAACGGTGGAGAGCCCCGACGACTGGCCCGGGGGACCGAGGTCGGAACCGCTGCTGGGAGGCAATGGCTTGTTCCGGATATCGTTGAGCGTCGAGGTGGAGGACGAGGGCGTCAGAACAGGAGACTGGTTGGACTGGTCTCTGGCAGAGGGCGATGAAGTCCCGTCCTTGGCATCCTTATTTTTCTTGGACGATTTGGAGGAATCCTTGCCTCGCGAGAGCTGTTCAGCTTGTCAGCTGAGGGGGCCCAGGCCAGCGCGGAGACAAGGAAAAAGTCGCCACGCACGACTCTTTGACTGAAGCGCTTCATCGTCCTCGGCACTTTGGCTCGGACGCGGCCGGGACTCGGTCACCGCCGCGAAAGACGAGGCGAGACAGGCGAGGGTGTTTGTTGATAAAGGCCCGGAAGAGGAGGATGGTCGAGGTGCGTCGCGGGGGCGATGTCGGGCCAAGGAGACGCGGCTGAAGGAAAGAGGCATCAGACGGAACGGGCCGGCGACAGAGAGTGGGGGTCAAGGGGTGATGGTGACGAACAGCGATCTGAATCCAACGGACAGACGGGCTCGAGGGGCGCCGAGGACTCGAATGGGCTCTGGCCGGCGTGCGTCGGCGGCGTACAGCGTCTGCGGGTGGCGGCTCGTGGCGGCGCCTCGGCGGATAGAGAAGGCGGGATGCGATAGAGACGGCGGAGAGGGATAGGTAGCTTGGAAGGAACGCAGACGCCTGGTCGATGAGGGAGAGGGATGGACAAGAGGCTGTGCTGGACCAAGACGCGCCCCTGCTCAGCAGAGAGACGAGCGAGGACCTGGGTACCTATGTAGGCAGCGGCGACGGCCCAGGGCTCAAAAGAGTCGCCGAAATTGCAGGGCTCGTCGTCTGTTGCGGCCAGCAACGAGCAATGACGACAACGAGGCGGGAAGGTGGAGGTTCGACGCGGGGAGAGAGCAAGAGAGAGGAGGGAGAGAGGAGAGAGAGAGGAGAGAGAGAGACAGCCCTGCTCGGGTGGGAGGAGGTCTTAGGAGTCCAGGGACGGAATGTTTAGATGCTCCGTGACGTGAGAGATACCGCACGGTATACTTCTTTATGTGCGGAGCGCGTGGCCTTTTGCCGCGAAAGCTGTAGGTACCGCGTCAGTACCGGCTGCTCGGTGCAGCGTCCACGGGAGGCAGCTCGCACAGCACCGTGCAGGCGCTGTAGCTGACAGAACAGGGCCACCTGTTCCGCCTGGGCAGCTCCGGACGCGCCTTTTTAGCGCTCTCAGGCCTGCCCTCGTCGGTCCAAGGCGGCAGCTCGCACCGTGTTTGGCACACCGTACGTCCCACCACCTTGGGCCCCCGCGCAGCGACGATATTCGTACATCGCTCATAGGTGGCTGTGCGGATAACACAACAGCTCTTCTCTGCCGAGTCTGTGCCTCTGCTCTGCCAGTGCCCAAGCCGTGCTTCGATATGGCATCATCGCCCGCCTCGTCACCGGCCGCAGTAACGGGAAGCGCTCGCGATCAGAGTCACGAAGCTTCACGGGTCCCCGACGATGACGCCTGGGACGAGGCCGATGCCCCTGATGAACCCCCTGATGACGGCGCCCCACGATATCCTGTGGCGTCGCGCCAGCTCGTCGCTGTCGAGATTCCGGCCGTGGTGCAGAACATAGATCGTGCCGTCAAGGCCTTTGGTCGAGTTCCTTCTCTGGCTCATGTGAGTCTGTGTATCCGGTCTCTCGGGCTCGCAGCTTACAAGGGTTGCATGCAGGTCATGGATCCCCAAAGGAGCTCTTTTCCGTTGTACTTGAACCCGGAGAGTCCATTCTGCCCTCCCATCCGCTCGCACAATGCGCGGTCGCACAATGTCGTCCTCAAAATCACCGTCCCGAAGCGTACCGGCCGCAAGAGGAAGCGCGGCTCCGACGGCCCTTGGGAAGGCGACGTCGAGATGCCGTCCGAGGGAGAGCGCGTGTCCTCCATCGCGAGACTCGACCAACCCTTTATCCTGCGGCGGAAGCTGGCGGATAACGTCGACAACTACGAGGTCGAGGTCGTGGGCGTCATTCGGCACACGCATCGGTTCCGCGGGCTGGCCGACTTTTACTGGCACATGCCCAAGTCCGATTTCGCCCAGAGATATGTCGATCAGGTGCTGCCTGGAGACGGTATGCGCGCCCAAGTCTTGTCTTCAAGCCTCGTTGCTGATGAGTCCGCGTAGTTAAGCGTCTTCGGGAGTTCAAGTTCAACCCCGGCACCGACCGCGGCCCCAACGTTGACATCCTTCCGCCTCCTATCTTCACGCACATGACGTTGCCGTTCAACTACAACTACTCTCAGAACCCGCTCGTGCGGACGACAGAAGATGGCGCGACGGTTAATCTGTCGGCGGTCAAGCAAGTCGGCTACTTCATCGGCATCGAGGAGCCCGCCCCTGAGGGACCCCAAGCTCCGCCGGACATGACGGATATCAGGACGGTCGAGGTCATTGCCGAATTGGAGGATGCCTTTCAAGAGCGACCCATCTGGACGCGACGATCGCTGCTGAATTACTTGGGCGGTAAGCTGCGCAACTGGAACGAGCTGAAGAAATACCTCAATTATACGGCCTACCAGTTCAAAGGCGGGCCCTGGAGGGACGGCGTGGTGCAGTACGGTGTCGATCCGAGGACAGACCCCAAGTATCGCGTCTACCAGACAGTCATGTTCAAGCTGGCGACCAAGGACTATAAGGGGCAGACATGGCAGTCAATGCGAAGATTGCAGGCTATCCTGGGGCGAGAGGCGGGCAACGACGGCAGCCAGAGCCATCTGTTCAACGGCGAGTCGTACTCCGATGACGGCAAGGTGTGGCAGGTGTGCGACATCACGGACCCGCTGCTCAAGGAGATGCTGGAGGAGGCAGCGGTGCGGCCGACGTGTGACGCCAACAGTGGCTGGTATCACGGCGGGCTGTGGGCCAAAGTCAAGGCGGTGATGAAGACGAAGCTGGTGGCGATCCGGTTTGGGCGTCAACTGACGCGGGGGGACTTTGCTGCGACGCTGCGGTGCCGCGACGAGACGCCGACCAAGACGACAAGCAATTGGAATCTGCCGCTGCCGAAGCTGAAGCTCACTGACGAGGAGATGATGGTGCTACGCGGAAGAAGGGTTGTCAAGAGGGAGACGAAGTATGCATCGCGAGGGCGTGATCCGCGGAGGGGACAGAAGTTGTCGGAGGCGTTGAAAGAGTCGAGACCGGATGGGGGTTCTCAGGCGGGCACTGGGGTGGACAAGGACGGAGGGGAGGGTGGAGGCGAGATGGAGGACGACGAAGAGGACGACGAAGAGGACGAAGAGGAAGAGGAAGGGGGCGGGGACGAGAGTGACGACGGTTCGGGTGAAGGTGACGACGACGATGTTGAGCTGGGTGAAGGCGATGACGACGATGTTGCGTTGGACGAGGGCGACGATGACTTGGGCGAGGATGAAGGCGACGACGAAGACGATGACTTTGGCGAGGAAGACGACAACGAAGACGAGTCTGGCGAGGGCGAGGACAACAACGACGACGAGTTTTACGGATACGAGTTCAACAACGCGGGTCAGCACGATGACGAAGAGATGGCCGAAGGCGACTATGGCAGCAACTTCGGTTTCGCCAGCGGCCATTACAGCGAATTCGGCCTGTATCCGGGAGCCAATCGCGGCCTGTACGATGACGACGACGACGATGAAGACGACGAAGATGATGATGATGAGATGAACAAGGCTCGCCGCCAGATATATCCAGAGCCGCCCGCCTGCGGCCCCGACGAGGATGATGCCGGCCCGGACGACGAGTTCGCGAACCGCGCGGTGTATCCGGAACTGGACTAGAGTCTAGAGATATTCTGGTCTGTGCGAATCTGCACGCAGAGGCATTCGTAGAGAACAGGAGCGGGCAAAGAACCCCCCCACAGTTGGTTTCTACCGGCGCAGTAGACTATTGTGGAAGTCCAACTGCTGGTTGCTGCGCCAACACCCATCTGCCGGCCCGGTAGATACTAGCATCTCCGGCTGAGAGAGGCGCGAGCTCATCGTATCAGTTGCAGCCTCAGGCCTCCGTTTCCCGGCCTCACTTTTTTCCCGGCTGCCTCGCGTTTGCAATCTCGGTCAATCTCGGTCAACAGGTAGAAAGAAACTTCCAAGTTTCCTGCGTCAGCAACCATCTTGATCCCCACCAAGCAGAGCACCAAGCAGAGCACCAAACATCGACATCGCCCATCATGCCTTCGGGCCTACAGAGCGACGGCTCATATCGCTGCAAGCCATGCGATCTCACATTCGAAAGCCACGATGACCTTCGTCAGCACAAGGCTGAGGCACGCGCCGGTGGTGTGCCGTCGCACATCCACTGCAAGCACTGCGGCCAGGATTTCAAAACGGGCGTCGCCGAGATTCAGCATATTCAAAGCTATCATCCGCAGGGGCAGAATCTCATCTGCCGTAAGTGTAACCAGGGCCCTTTTCTCCGCGCCGCCGGCTTCATCGAGCACATCGAAAAGGGCAAATGCACTGGTTACAGCACCGCTGGCATCGAGTATCAGCGGGAGAAGAAGGCTAGTTTGGCGAAGGGTTTGCAGGAGCTCGGCATGCCGGCTCGGAACGACTTTTCCAGGTACATGGGCTCTAGCATTACTTCCCACGCCGGCGACAAGGAGCCTTGGGCTGGGAGCGTGATATCTTCTTCGGATGGAGGCGTTGCCCTCTATAGCCTGCCGGTGGCTGAGCCTGGATGGTCGACATCAGAGGTGCCCTTTGTTCGGGAGGGAGCGGCTGCCTCGAGCCGAGGGGGAAGCGTCACGCCGTCTGTATCCAAGGCGCCCGTCACGACGGAGTCTCGCGAGGCTCTCATCAAGTCTGCCATGCAATACGGCAGCAAGGGCGTGACGGACTGGAAGATAACCCCGTCGTCATCGCAAAGCCGCACCGGCGACTTTGAATGGGACGATGGCGCCTCGCAGGCCAGCGAAACATCGACCCAGCACAAGTTCGTCTGCCGCCTAGCTCAGGATGAAATCTCTTCGCAGGCCAGTGAGCCTGTGACGCAGCAAGGCCTGGCCAACACCCCCCCACAACGAAGCAACTGTACCACTCCGCGTGCCACGGAGTCTTCCAACTTTACCTCTGGTCAGCAGCAAGGCACTAGCGAGGCTTTGAAGTCTATGAACCGCGGGTCGGCCTCGATCAGCGAGTTGTGGGCACAAAACTCTATCTCTGGCAACCAGCAAGGAAGCAAGGCCTCACACACTAGCGAGGCTTTGAAATTTTTGAACCGCGGCTCTACGTCTTCGCAGGCGGGCGACTCTCTGGCGCGGAGCTCTGCCTCTAGCCAGCAGCAGGGCAGAAATACCGCCTCGGGTACTTCTGAGGCTTGGAAGTTTCTGAATCGCGGTTCTCCTTCTTCGCAGGCGGGTGACTCTTGGGCGCAGAAACCTGTATCTGGCCAGCAGCTGGGCGGAAACACCACTGCGATTACTAGCGAGGCTTTGAGGTTTCTGAACCTCGGTTCCAGCTCTTCTTCACAGACGGGCGACTCATGGACTCAAAACCCTACTCCTGCCCAGCAGCAGGGCAGGGATACCGCCTCGAACGCTACTGAGTCTTCGAAGTCCCTGAACCGCGACTCTACCTCTTCGCAGGCGGGCGACTCTTGGACACAGAAACCTGTATCTGGCGAGCAGGAGGGCGGCAGCACCGCCGCGATCACTCCTGAGGCCAAGTTTCCAAATCTCGGTGCCAGCTCTTCTTCACAGGCGGACGACCCATGGACGCAAAACCTTATTCTTACCCAGCAGCAGGGCAGCAAGGCCAGCTTGCGCACGAGCGAGGCTCTCAAGTTTTTGAACCGTGGCTCTTCCACTTCGCAAATCAGTCAGCTATGGGCGAGCTCTGCCAGCTCTGTCTGTAGCCAGCAGCAGAGCGTGAACATAACCTCGCGGGCTAGTGAGGCTTTGAAGTTTCTGAATCGCGGCTCTACCTCTTCGCAGATTAGCGAGTTGTGGACGCAGCAGAACCTCGCTTCCAGCTTACTGCGGAACAATGGTATCGGTTTTCAGAAAAGCGAGTCTCCGAAGCTTCCGGAACCCGGCTCCAGCTCTTCGCAGGCCAGCAAGACTTGGATGGGGCAGAAGTTCGTCCCTGCTGTGGAGCGGGATGATACCACGGCCTCGCAGACTAGCGAGGCTTCGACACTCCGGATGCGAGACGAGGAACCTGGCAACGAGTTTTCCAGTGCAGACACGAGAACGGACCTTGTCGCCAAGAAGGAAAAGGAGTCGGCACAGCCAGGCTTCGTTCTGACCTCGGGGCATGCCGGCATTACTGACTGGCGAACTTCTGGCGGTGGGTCTAAGGCGGTCAATCGGGATGCGCTGTCGTGGCTGGCGGGCGGCACGCGTAAAGGCGCTGCCACGGAGACGGCGCCTTCGGAGAAGCAAGACTCGAGCGATGAGGAGCAGCCTCTAATTTCGTTGGCAGCGGTCGAGACAACACAGCCGGTCATGCCTACGCAGGCCCATGCACAGCGAGCGACGTCTGCTTCGGATTTGTCCGGCTTGAGCGAAGCCCAGGTGTTGGAGTCGATGGACATAGACCACCCGGACCACCCGTCCTTCAACTCCAAACGGTATTATTCGCAATACGGAGAGAACTTTGCGTGCCCCAAGCGAGGTTGCGGGTAAGCAGGAGAATTTCTCGGAATATGAGGCATACTAATCCATGGCCACAGCAAGACGTTCCTCAAGGCCGGTCCGCTCGTTGCCCATCTCCGGTCCATGGCTCACGCGGTAAAGAGATATCACTGCCCCTACTGCCACCGACGCTTCCCGACCTTGACGGCCATCGTGGCCCACGCGGAGCAGAGCAGCGCACGCTGCCATATCCGTGAGTCGGACAACTACGATGCCTGGATCGACCAGCTTACGGGGGGGGTTCTGGACGTGGGCGTCGAGCGACATGTGGACGGGACGGTCAAGTACGAGACGGGCGAGGTGGAGTGGTGATTGTGATGATTTGATGCGAGATACCAAGGCCAGCAGGGAGTCTGATTTCTTGATGTTTGTTGGTAGGTAGACAGTTGTCTGCGGACGCGGACATGAGACGATGGGTGGTGGTGAGTCGGTGAAGTTGAGGTACGAATATGTAGGTGTGATTTGAGGGAGAGGGCGAGGTCGATGATACCCAAGAGGTCTTGTCTTTGCGTCAGTTCTTGGCACACACACGTCTTTGTACTTGTGGAAGCCTGCCTGCCTCTGAAACTCGTCGGATGAGGCTGAATGAGGCTGAATGCCTGAAATTCAATGGCGATGACATAAGCGGCTAGCCCGAGAGGCTCTAACTCCCGGAGCGGCCTCTCCTGAAGCTCGTCACTGAATTCTTCTCGCACGCTCTCTGTGTGTCTCAGCACCGCCCATTCCACTCTTTTTTTGAGCCCTCGTCGCGCCCGTAATGGTCGAGCGCGTTGCAGCCGCGGCGTGAGGCGACGGATCTCCGACAAGATGCCGCCTCGGCGATGGGCCCGCAGGCTCGAGAGGGCGTGCTGCACGCTGGGCACCTACGTGCCTGTGGCCTTTGTCTACGGCATGACGACTTGGGCTGTCTGGGTTGTCATTGTCATTGGGGGCGCTGAGCCTGTGTCGCGATGGAGAGGTCGGATCATGTCTTGTCGCCGTATCGTATCCAATCCTCGCTGACCGACTCCCCGTCTAGGAACGCCCTCTTCCGTCGTTGGCCTCGCCCTCTATCTTCTCCTCAATTGGTCCTACACCACGGCCGTCTTTACCAGCCCCGGCTCGACGACGACTGACGATGGCTACGGCCTTCTCCCTACCGCCGCTGCCCGTCCGTCCGCCTCCTCGCTCACCGTCAAGAGCAGCAACGGCCAGGTTCGCTTCTGTAAGAAGTGTCAGGCCCGGAAGCCCGATCGCGCCCACCACTGCTCGTCTTGCCGCCGCTGCATCCTCAAGATGGATCATCACTGTCCCTGGCTGGCGACGTGCATTGGCCTGCGAAACCACAAGGCCTTTCTGCTCTTTCTCATCTACACTACCGTCTTTAGCCTCTACGCTTTCGCCCTGAGCGGCTCGTGGCTGTGGTCCGAGGTTGTGGTGGAGTCGGCGCGTTACGTCGACTCGCTCATGCCCGTCAACTTTATTGTCCTCGCCGTCGTCAGCGGCATCATCGGTCTCGTCGTCGGTGGCTTCACCGCTTGGCACGTCCTTCTCGCCTGCCGCGGTCAGACGACCATCGAATGCCTCGAGAAGACGCGCTATCTGTCGCCTCTGAGGAGGATGCACCAGCAGCAGGCCCTCCCTCCTCCCGCTCAGCGACTGGTGGACATGCACGCCAACGCGCTACCGGGCGTGACGCGGCCCGAGGAGGGTGAAAGCAGCGTGGCCATGGTAGCCTCGGCCGACGGCGGCTGCGACGACGACGACGCTGAAGTCGACGTGGAAGCCGGCGCCCTGTTTGCAGGCCGAAGACCTGTCTCGTACGCGGATCGCGAGCGGCAGCAGACGCGGCGCCGGTACGAAGATTACCTGGACGAGCACGACTCGGACAAGCTGCCCAACGCCTTTGACCTCGGCTGGCGGCGCAACCTGACGCACCTACTCGGCCCAAGGCCCGCCCTCTGGCTCGTGCCCATCTGCAACACCACGGGCGACGGCTGGGCCTGGGAAGCCGGTCCGCGCTGGCTGGACGCACGGGAGCGCCTCCGCCGCGAGCGCCAACGACAGCGAGAGCGCGAGATTAGCGCCGGCTGGGGCGCCGCCGCCGAGGGAGAAGACGAGGAGAATCGGCAGCGTCGATCACCGAGCAAAGCGGATCGCGTGCTGGGTCGGGATCCGGATCTGTACGCTGATGGGACGCAAGGGGTGCGTATGCAGCGGCTTAGTCGGAGGGGGAAGACGCTTGATGACGAGTTGCATGATTTGGATGCTGAGGGGGAAGGGGATGGTGAGGGGGAGTAGGGGGGTGATGTATATATGGGATTGGTAGGGGATTTAGCCTGTTGATTGTGTTTTGAGGTGGCTGTGGCTGTTGATGGCCCTGGGGGGGTTGAATGGTGATGTTGTGGAGTAGTTGTGCAGCTGCTGGGTTGAGGTGCTTGTGGGGGTGTTGTGAGTTGTGACGCGGGATGGACGATGGATGAGGTGAGTTGGTTTGCCATCGTGAGTTGTGAAGGTGATTGGACGAATGATGGGGTTCATTGTCTTGCCATCGAGTTGCGGTCTCGATATAGACGGCATCATCTTCAGCCAGACGAGTATGTAGCGGCGTTCGCGGGGGTTGCGTCTTCATGAATGGTCTGGCTTACCAGTAAGTGTTTGGGTTTTGGTGCTTGGTGAGGTGCTCGTCGCTTGATGATGATGGGCTGAAGCTGTGGGTGGGTGAGGGTCGATGCGAAGGTCCGAGGGGATGGGCGGGTTGGAGTTAGTTGGGGGTGGTTTTCCGGGTTACCTGAGAGGTGACCTGACCGAGACATTAAGGTCAGGCGAGGTGGATTTGATGGTTCGCTCAGCTTTTACCCCTTGAGCTGGCCGTACCCGAACCCTAGGTAAGGTTAGTTAATGGGTGGTTTGCTTGGCTTTTCGTCGTTGAAGAGTTGACCTGACCGAGACACTGAGGTCAGGCGAGGTGATTTTGATGGTCCGCTCAACTTCTCTCCCTTGGAGAGCTGACCTGACCTTGACCCTTAGGGTTGGACAGGATGCTTTAATGGTTCGCTCAGCTTTTCTCCCTTACAAAGTTGAGCTGACCGAGACATTGAGGTCAGGCGAGGTCATTTTGATGGTTCGCTCGACTTTTCTCCGTCGGAGAGTTGACCTAACCTTAACCCTTAGGGTTAGACAAGGTATTTCGATGGTTCGTTCAACTTTTCTCACTAAGAGAGCTCACCTGACCTTGGTTAGACAGGATGTTTAATGGTTCGCCCAACTTTTCTCCCTAAGAGAGCTGACCTGACCCAAGCCACAAGGTCAGGCGAGGTCTACCAGATGGTCCTCTGACCTGACCGCCTTACATAATCCATCGAGCCCTGCCTCAGCTCACCATTTCTCTCAGAAGGGAGCCGATCGAGAGACACAGTCAGGCGAGGTGTGGAATAGTTTCTCAGCTTTTCTTCATCAAGAGCTGGCCACTACATTCTCTGCATTAGGTCGAGTCTACTAGTCGATCATCTTTTCGCTTTCCTTTTGAGAGAAGTTGATGTTACCAACGGCGAGGTCTTGCTGATGGTTTGGCTTGCTTTCTGTGAGAGAGATGACGCGTCCAAGATTATGTGCTTGGGTCCTCCTGATTGATGACTCGGCTAGTTTTCTTTTTCGTGAAGTGTTGGCTCGATTTGATTCTGACGTTGCCAGTCTGGCTGCATTCGGTCAGGCTCTTCCCTTAGGCAACCCGATCAACACCATCCAGTCGACATGTTCAATACAACTTCTACAACTCGTAGGTGGGGGCTCGGGAGCCTACCTACTCTCCGTGAAACCACACATCCAACATCATACGAGCTCCCCGATCTAGTTGATCGCCAACTCAACCATACATCCACCCCCCTTACAGCTCACTCGGTACTCTGAGACTTGCCGGCTCTATTCTCGTCTGTCGTATCCATCTCTACTACCTACTAAACGACATGTCAATCCTCCAGCCGCAGTCTCTTCACACGCATCCACCCTACTCCTCACCAGACTCCTCCTCCCCCTCCCACATAGCCGGCTGCCGATCAATATCCAGCCCAATATCCGCATGCCTCGACTGAGCACCCGCAGGCGGCTTCCTCTTCTCAGCCCCAACCCCATTCATCATCGTCTCAAAGTCAACATCCCACGGCAGAGCCTGGGCAACAGCCCTCCTCCTCTCTTCATACGGACGAGCCCCGCCGCCGGCACAGGTATCCGTGTAGGCATCCAGACTGAAAGCCAGCAACTGCGCGAGGGCAGAGACGCAGGATCCGTGGGCGGGGGCTTCGGAAAGTGGCTCGGCGAGATGGTAGCGAAGAGTCCCCGGATCGGACCAGTCAACGTACAAGAAGATGAAGATCTCCATGGTGGTGACGATGCCGTAGCTGATGCCGCGGCTGAGCATGTACTGATAGGTCGGGGCCAGGGCTGCGAGCGTCCATTTGGTGGCCTTTTTCTTCCAGCGGTATTCCTCCTGCGACCTGCTCGCCGCGGGATCACCGTGGAAGCCGATATCGTGATTCCCCGTGGGAAAAAGCTCGATGGGACAACTCAGGCCGGCGCGGACCATATAGGGAGTGAGCTTATGCGAGGGGAAGAAGTCGCAGACTGCCGCAACTCTCAGTTCATCGAGAATAAGCTTGTTATCCAGTTTGGACCGTTTGTTCTCGAGATAGTAGAGATAGGTCTGACGGCCGTGTTCCTCCCAGTACTTGGAGTCAATGTCGGGCCAGCACTTTTCGTCTTCGTTCCTGGTGACGCAGACGGGATCTCGGATGTCCTCGCGGCAGCTTCGGAGCTGAACCGAGGGATAGTAGAGATATCGACCGCCATCCGGCGTCCTGGCAATCTCGTCGACGAGGTCAAAGCGGTTGAGGATCTCGGCGATGGGCTTGAAGAAGTAGTTGAGCAACTCGCGAAGTTCTTCGTCGTCGTCATTGCCTCGGGGGTAATCCTCAAGATCCTCGGCCTGCTTCTTCAGAACCCTGGTCGAGTCCAGCAGCAGATAGCGATCCCCAAAGCCAGAGATCATCCTGCCGAGAAGCCCCCTTTGACGCTCGTAGAAGCCCTCCCACGGCTTGAGACGAGCGGGAGCGATGGTGGCGCGATGCCCCAAGTTGTATGTATCCGCCGGACTCGGATCCAGGTCGTCATCGGCGTCGATGGAGATGCGAGCGTATAGAGTATGGTGATGAGCTCTGAAGAAATCATCAAGTGCCCATCGATGGAGGCCGCGTGCTTTCTCCTTTGCAATCTCATTCTTCCTGCCCAGCTCAAGAAACTCCTGGATATTTGCGTCTTGTTCTGCCGATCGGTTGTGAAAGTCGTGCCAGACTTTCTCGATGTATTCCTTGCGGTCTTTCTCAATCTGGATGCATTCCTTGTTCCATTCGTTGATGCACGTCTTGATTTCCACGATGCAGCGCTTTGCTTCGGCGACGCAGTCCCTTGCAGAGTCGATGCGTTCACGAGCATCCATCAAGTCGGTAGTCCGAGGATACCTGACGAAGACTCTAACCTGACGTTTGGCCTTATCCAGGAGCTTCTCCATGTGAATGCCGAAACGACGCCAGACAGGCATGGTCCATTCCTCATCCTCATCAAGACCAGATTGAAACCGCACGAACCAGTCTCCATCACCAGGTTGCAAAGAAACATAAATTGGGACATCAGAGAGGCTCGCGATGGCCGTTTCCTTCAACTTCAGAAGCCATCCAGGCCTCTCAACCTCCTCCCTGGTCTTTCTGCGCTCCGGTTGAAAAGCCAGGATGATCTGCTCGATAGAAAACTTGGGATCCATGGCGGCTCGAGGGAGTCAAGACGAGGTTTTGAAGACTCTGCAGACGAGAGGTGGAAAGGGGGAGGGGAGGGGAGGAAATCCGCCAGTTGCTCTGCGGATTTGTAGCACACAGCCACCGGCGTTTGCCCTAACGCGTGGCCAGGCTGCGTTTCCAGTACGTGTGTAGGGCTCACTGACAGCTCTGCTGCTTGTGCAAGGGTGTGGATTTACAGGGGCTTGGGGCGTGACTGTTTGATATTCAGAGCTGCTGGGCGAGGGAGCGTGCTAAAAGGGGGTGTCTTTAGGTCAGGGCAGCTACTGTCTATCTTTTGTTTCGACAGCAGTCTCGTTGACTATTGCGTGCTGTGTGGCCGTCAATGAGGTTTCTAGGGCCTGTATGTGCTGGCTGTGACAGCAGACACCCATCCATATGTCAACAACGTGCTGCCAGGGCTCGTGCTCTTCAGCACACCCATTCTTAGAAGTCCTCATCCCGATGAGCGGTCCACCACAACTACGAGAGCAACGCAGACAATAGATAAAACGACAGATCAAGTCGAGAACATCCCAAGTGAAGAATAATCCATCAGACCCTTCTCAAGATCCCCTGAGCGGCTACTGTAAAATCCGCAAAAAGGCACAGCTCCATCCTCTCACACGGACCACGCGTCATCCAGCCCCTGCTCTATGTAGGCTTCCGTTCTGGCGTGGGAGTTGGTGGGCGTGGCGAGGGGAGGGTGTGTGGGCGTGGAGCTGGGCTTTGTTTTTTTCAGGGGCAGGGGCGTGTCGTGGGAGTTTAGAGACGGACGGGGGATACAGCGGTTATACGGCGGGGAATTAATTAGCCAGAAGCTTCCTTTTGTCCGAGAAGAGGATGTGAATTTGAAGCTGTGCTCAGTGAAGATGTTGGGTGACGCCATCCCTTCAGGGGCAGAGGTTGATGATCATCACAGCACACTCTCCATTCACAGAGAATAGTGTGATAGACGCTGCAGCCAGCGCACTTCTCTACAGACAGTAATCATGGTCAGGTATCTCAGCGACACCATCTCTTCACAAGACTGGCGAATATCACAGCGACGCCATCCTACATGTATGTTGACAAGACTGGTGAATATCACAGCTACGCCCTCTCTTTCGCACATGGAAGCAAACAGCACACTCTCCCTCCAGAATCATCCACAGATTCTGCACAAGACACTCCCCGACAGCCAGCACAGACGCCAAATATCATCCCCTCCCCCCCCAAAGACAAAACTCGAACTTGCCACGAAATCCCTCTCGACAAAACGATGAAAGCACGACAGCGGTATCTCCCCTACAGAAATTATCACCCAGTTTCTACCCTAAAACCTCTTCTTCTGGGAGTCAAGGCTTCATAATCACCGCGACGCCATCCCCGAAACCAAAAATTGTCATCACAGCCTCGCCACCCCATAACAACAAACGAAAGACAGCACATCGACACTCCCTACTACTCTACAAATACTCGCATAAATATCACAGCCAGTCGTCTCTTCTACCTGTATTCAAGCTCGAAAGCATCACTGCAATAGCACCCCTGAAAAACACAACTGACAGATTCACAGCCTCGCCACCCCTACAAAAGAACAGCAACTCTCCCTCCTACTCTAGAAGTTCAACACAGCAACACTCCGTCTACTCTACAATGATACTGCGTCTCTTCCTGCCAGTCCCCGATTCTACAAGTGGCAAAGCCACCGAAAATCACCCCGACTTCATCCCGAAAACATCACAGCCACGCCACCCCTACAAAGACAACTCCCAAAGAAAAGCAACACAGCACGAATCTCCCATCCCCCAAGAATCTCCATAAACGGTAGGCAAATTCACTCCGCAGGTAACAAGTCTCAACCCACCTCGACACCTAAAAACAAAGACTACCATCATCACAGCCACGCCCCCCAGAATAACAAACGAACGCGACCAGCAACCCTCCCAAGAAACCACCGTACAAAACCGAACCCAATCCAACAAGAATCAACGTCGAAACATCCATCCACCCCCTGAACAAACAACCGAACGAGGCCACAGCCACAACATCAGGCCTGACGCGTATTCGAACAGACACCGCATCTCTCGTGCAACAGTCAAGACGCCAGCAGTAATGCTTCCCTACAACCTTACAACGTTCAAGAAGTCAGCAGCAACACTCCCCTACAGAGTATTGGTGCTATAAAAGCCTTGGTACTCTCGCAACTGTACGAATCTATGAATTGCAGTGCCGCCATCTCGCCTCCAAGAATCACAATCAAAGCAACACCACCCCCAGAGAGGTTACAAGTCAACACCCAAGCTTTCAAACAACCCGTCCCAACAAATAACCCCTCTAAATCATTCTCTAAAGACCCAAAGTCCCCATCTACGACGTAGAACTACCCATCTCCCAAGACATCCAAAACACCATATCCTCCAACGCGTACATCAAAGCAGCCATCCTCGACATCACCCCAACATAAACACGGTCCAAACCCACAGCATCCCTCCCAGGCTCCAGCCCGGCAACTCAAACTCCGCCTCAAGTGTCAAACCCCCTCCAAGCTCCATCATCACCATCCTACCCTGCAGCTTCAGTCCACCTCTCCGACTACATACACCCCAGCTCATCATATTCAACCTCCCATCACCTTTCTCAAGCAGACCCCTGCTCAACGTTATGCTTACGAATACTGCGGACCTTAAGGGCCTCACCCCCTGCAACCCCCTTCGCCACCCTACCCACATCGCATCCATGCACACAGCCATGACAAGGTCATGATGATACAATTCACAGCCATCAAATCTCATCCTATCATACAGAGACTGATTGCTCACAGTCCACCTCGTCAACTCTCCAGCCCAGTCTTCCTCCTCCTCAGCCTCCTCCTAACCTCCTCCTCGTCCTCCTCGTCCTCCTCCTCATCTCCCATGTCGTCACACGTATTCATCTCTCTATCTCGTTACAGTAACACGATCCGCTCTCCAGACAGCACGCGACGTCAAAGCACAGATCCAACGCTCCTCCAATACACGTAGGGGTATTTTCCATCCGTATTTTTCGTGCGCCGCACCCAACAAGAAGCCAAAATGAGGGTCCCAGCCACCAGGCAGCCCGAGGGGGCAAAGAATGTAAAGACAAAAGGGCCACGAAGCCTCCGTGACATCATCCCGAAGTCGGCGACGGCTCGCGTCTAGCCCTACTCCATGATTCATAGGGGAAAAGTTTCAAACTTTGTCACGTCGTCAAGACGACTCCAATGTAGATGGACAAGATGTTGAAAACAAAGAAATATAAAAGAAGCGAATCGTCCCTCTCACGACGTGCTGCTCGACTCAAACGTGCTCCGAGGGCTCGAGCTGGAGCGGCCAAACACCTTGCCGCCCAGCCGGTTCAGCTTGCCGCCCTCCAGCGCCGCCGGCGACGCGTCAAACAGCCTCGTCTCCATGTCGATGTCGCTGATGTGGCAGAAGAGCGTCGAGAACAGGTACTGGTCACCCGCGTGGTTCAGCAGCGGCAGCGTGCGGTATCCGCGCTTCAGGTTCTGCAGCTTGGCCGTGTACGTGCCGATGGCGGCCCCGTCCTTGCTGTTGAAGCCCTCGCCGTGGCTGGCCAGCTTGACGCTCCAGCGCACAAAGACCAACTCGGGGTGCTTGGTCGTGACGCGGAACTTGAACGACCCTCCCGGGAAGACCGGGTTGAAGCCGTTCTCCCGGACCACCTCGGTCCGGAACAGGAGCGGCGAGTCGTCGACGTGAATGAGCGTCGAGCCCGCCTCCTTCTTGTCGCGCTTGTCGTTGGCGTGCAGCACCTGCACCTCGACGTAGGGGTCCATCGACTTGCCAGCAGCCAGGTTCGCCGGACGCATCAGCTGCTGCGCCGAGATGACGTCGATGCTAAACGACACCACCGTCCTCTCCTTCTTGCCCTCGGCGATGGCCGAGTCAAAGGGCCGCACCTGGATGTCTCGCAGCTCCGTCGGCTTGAGCACGTAGCCCGACTCGTCACACCCGCCCGTGAACATGGCGTGGTTGAGCTGCGAGCCGAGATCAAACGTCTGCCAATTGAGGGCTGCCATCTGCACCCCGCGACGCCAGTAGATGAGCGGATCGTAGTTGCTCGAGGCGAACCGCATCCCGTCCGGATAGACGCGCATCATGTAGCGCATGTTGTGCATGTCGAGCGCCATCTTGGACTCCTTGGTTCGCGAGTGGCGCGCGAAGCTCGACTCCATAAAGGAAAAGATGTGGTTGAACGTCTTGGCCTCGGGCGTGTCGAAGCCAAAGTACTTAACGCCGGCACAGTAGACGCCCAGCGAGCCCAGCACCTTGGTCGTCTTGTTGGCTGACCGGCCCATGAAGCCCGTCTCGCTGCCGCTCTCGCTCTCGTCCGACGAGCTCAGCAGCTCGTGCACCTGGCCCTCGGTGATCGTGTTGACCCGGTTCTTGCCGCCGACGAGTCGACGCGCCTGATTGCCGGCCAGCAGCAGCGGGCTCTGCGGCAGCGATGCCGACTCGGGTGGCGGTGGCCGGACCGCAGGCGAGCTGAGGCTGCGCCCGCGACGCCGCCGGGGCGTCTCGGGAGCAGACGGGTTGTCGTGGTTGCCGCCGGGCTTCTTGACCTTGACGAGCACGCGCTCCATGAGCTGCGACGGCGACGGCAGCTTGTCCACCGACCCGTCGAGCGGCTCCGTCACAAGCCGGGCCCCGAAGGCCTCCTTCATCGTCTCGGCCATGATGGCCTGCTGGGCGGGGCAGCAGTGGACCTCGAGCGAGATCCACAGCGGGTAGCTCGACTTCACAAAGGCGTACTTGTTGATCGTCGTCATCACCTCCTTGAAGCTGATGGCCGTCGTGAGCGTGCGGCCGTGGACCACCTGCGGATGGCCGTCGGATCCGTCCCAGCAGTCGACCTCGACACAGCGGCAACCGCGGGCGAGGGCCGAGATGTATCCCTCGACGCTCGAGTGGCCGGCAACCTGGCGGCCGAGAAGATACGTGTTGTGGGAGCTCGAGATGAAGTACTCGTTCATCGGCCTGTCGAGCGTGTAGTCGCTGGGCTCCTCGACAAGAGGCCCGTTGTGGCGCGACGCCAGGAACCCGGCGAAGGCAGCCTCGGGCATCAGGCTGACGCGGCCGTGGTCGGCGTCGCCGGGACGGTACTTGCGCACGAACTTGACGAACTGCCGCTCCCACGAGGCCGCATTGGCGGCGCTCACGTCCTCGCCCTGGACGTCGCGGAGGAAGGCCAGGAACTCGGGCAGCGTGAGGCCGGCCTCGGGATTGACGGCGGCGGCACGCATGATGCGCTGGACGTCGGTCCTCTGTCTCATGAGACGCACAAAGGCCAGGAACTCGTTAAAGTTGAGACGGCCCCGACGGCGGGCATCGCAGAGACGAAAGTTGGCCTGGACCGTGGCCTGGGAGCTGTATATGTGCAGGTTCTGGCAGACGCGCGATACGCCGGCGGCGTCGAGTTCCTCGTTGTCCTCGGAGCGCGGCAAGTCGCCATTGGACTGCCTGGCCATCTCGCTCTGCCAGAACTGGGCCATGGCGCGGTCGTTGAAAGTCATGAGGGAGGCCATGACTTCCTGGCGGTGCTTGAGCAGGGCATCGAGGAAGATGGTCCAGGTGAAGCACGTCTCGACGTCGTCGGCGATGAGGTGAAGAAACTTTGTCTTGGACTTGTCCGGCATGGCGTAGAGGATGGAGAACCAGGTGGAGCGCTCCGACTCTGGGACGTTGAAGTCGCGACCGTACTGCTGGATGTCGGTGCCGGTCCGGATCTCGCGGATCTCGTCGACGTGGAGGAACTTGTTGGGCCTGAGCCTGTCCCACATGAGTTTATTGGTCTCGGGCTCGTAGAAGAGGCGGACCCGCTTGGAGCGGTTCTTCTTTGAGATTTTGCGCAGCCAGGTGCCGCGCTGGAGCTGGAGGGGGATGACGGGGCCGGCCATGTTGTTGGCGCTGCCGGCGATGGACTCGGTCGTGCTGTTGGCAGAGGAGCCACGGAAGCAGCCGTCAAAGTAGAGAGAGCCGATGGAGGCAAAGTCGTCCCTCTCGTCGAGGTCCGACTCGGAGTCGGTCGACAGGGTCAGACAGTCGGGGGGCGCCGTGGCGTTGCTGTCACTGCGACGGCGGAGGTAGCAGGGGCCTACGCTTCCGTCGCGACTCGCTGGGGCGGCAGACGACTGGCGGCGGCGACTGCTTGCGATGCGCCTCGAGGCTCGACTCGACAGGCGACGGATCAGGTTCGTCTTGCTGGCAGGAGCAGGGTAGCTGCTGTTGCTGTGGTGATGGCTGAGACTGCTGCCGACCATGGTCGACGAGGGGCCATTGTGACTCGAAGTGGCCGAAAGAGCGCTGCCGTGAGGGCCGTTGTCGGGGCTGGCACCGGCGGACCAGAGCGATGAGGGTAGACATGTCGCGCTGGCGGTGGTCCTGGGAGAGAGGACGGAGTCGGGAAGCTGGAAGCTGGTGGGATGCTGCTGCTGGTCCTCTTCCCTCGGGCGGGGGACGAACTCGGGGGACGGCTGAATGGACGAGTGCCTCGTGAGGGCGGCGGCGTCGGGGGACATGACGACGGGAGAGGTCAATCGCGGGCTGGAAGCCATGGATGTGGCGGAGAAGGGCGCAGACGAGGGCGCGGAGCCATAATGGACATGGGAGTAGTGCTGTCCATGACCGAGGTGATGGAGCTGAGGCTGATGCTGAGTCTGCGGCTGAAAGTTGGTCTGAAGCTGGCCGGGCCGGGCACGGCGGAGGTGGGTGGAGAAGAGAGACCTGGCGGGGTTGGTGCCCTGAGAGTTTGGGGTCATCGAGTTGAAGTCTGCGTCGGTCCGCATAGTTGCAAGTGTTTTAGCGCTGGCATGAGAAGAGAGAGACTGGTAGAGGAGCCAAGTAAAGGCCGCGTCGACATTTATTTATAAGCCGTGGGCGGGATGCATGATGTGAAGAATAACGGAGGATGCGGGGAAGAGCAGCGAGAAGGCCCAGCTTCGAACGGTGACTGAGAGGAGTTGCCAGGGGGGGGAGGAGGCCACTGGAGGATGCCACTGGAGGAGGCGTCGGCTGACGATGAGCAAGTCCAGAGATATGACGGCAGACGGGCGCAGACAGCGGCAAAGCAGCAGGCGTGGCGAGACCCAGCAGAAGATGGCGCGGCAGCGGGAAGCAAGAGTGCGCAGGAGGCTAGCCAAGACGGGTCGACGGCGGGGGCGGACCTGAATCTCAGTCGGTCGAGGGGTGTTGCCGTTTTCGTGGTGGAGGTGGTGAGGTGGCAGAGGAGGAGTAAAGCGACGGACGAGGAGGAAGGCGACGAGAGCACGGAGCGAGATGGTGGTATCGTATGCAGGTCGCTGCTTTAGGGCACCGCTGCTGGTGCCCAGGAGACGTCGTTTGTGTTTGTCGTGGTTATCGTCTTGGTGATCGTCGTCGTCGTCGTCGTCGTTGGTAACGTCTTGGTCGTTACTAGTTCTCGTCCTGCGCCTGCGGGAACAAGGGGAGAAGATGTCGATGGTGACGCGCAGGATGAACGACGTCGGACGGCCGCAGACCTGGTCGGAGGGACGCAGAGACGGCCGCAGGCCGGGGGGGGGGGGCGCGGGGACAAGAAAAGGGGGTTGTAGGGAGAAAGGTGAGCTTCTATTGAGAGCAAGACGATGACGCAACGACGCGGTGCCGAAGAGAGGAGAGAGGGGGCGTGTAGGAGAGAATTGGGGGGGGGCCAGAGCCCAAGGGATAGACGGTGGTTGAGAGGGATGGACTGGATTGCAGAAGAGGCAACGAGCGGCGCTTCGTCGGCGTCGTCGGACGGTTTTTAAGGGAGAGAAGCCCGGCGAGGGGGGCGTCGGGCGGCGGGCGTCGGGCGTCGGGAGGCTGAGAAAGGAGAAGAGAGAGAGGGTTGAAGAGGGCGAATGGCGACCAAGAAGCGAAGCAGTTTTGGATTTTTGACGTCTGGAGCGGGCCGGCTCTGGGAGAGAGGCATGTAGGAGCGAGAAGGGGTAGACGATACTCTGAGAGAAGGCGAATCGGAATGTGAGGATGAAGTAGACGATACTTGGCTGGGAGGGGGTGTGAGCTGATGGGGTCGTGGGTCGCGCAGCTGGAGCCGAGAGCGGGTGTGCAAATGTAGCGGGTACAGAGATAGATTTTCATTGTAACGGTCTTTGTCGCCAACAGCCGGGGTCTCTCAAAGTCTTTGTGACAAGCTGCACGCCTCGCGCATTGGCCAGGGCAGGAACGAGGGAGGGGGTGGGGTGACGGACCCGCCCAGCTCGCGCCAATCAAGTGCCAGCTGGGGGAACAAGCGAGCCCATCCATGTACCTACTAAGTCTAGGGGCCTGGCCAAGGGGGAGAGAAAACACAGCAGCTACCAGGTCCAGTAGCGCGAGGAGCAGTGCAAGAGCCGACCTGGTCGATCCTGGAACATCCTGAACGGATCATCCACACCATGGATGGATGGAAGACCTGCACAATTCGCACATCAGACCTTTTCATCAAATCAACAGCCGCAATGCTCTCGTGGCAGCCTCGTCGACTTGACGCCTTTTCCCTTCTGGGTATCCCACGGACGAACGCTTATGTATGTCGAGAGGAAGAAGGAAAATATCCCATTCAGGGGCCCGAGACCAGACCAGACCACCCAGCTCGTCGAAGCCACGGTACCTGCAGGCCCGCGCGGGAAAAGCTCCGACGAATGGACGACCGAGACGTGCAGTTCTTCCATACATACGTGTCGTTGTTGGCGGGCGGTGTATTCCTCCATTTCTTTCCTTTTTCCCTCTCTTTTCCTTGGCCCTCGTCTACCTACCTACCTACCTACCTACCTACCTACTGTAGGATCCTGACCACAACCTCCAGGCCCCAGGGACACGCCTCCGACGTCAGCTCCGATTAGTAGTAGGTAGGTAGCCCGTGAGATGGTCGTCGCTAGCACGAGCCGTGGCCTGGCGCTACCTAGGCAGGGGAGCAACGCACCAGGCACGCGCCCACACCATGATTCCTTTTTCCATCTGTTCGTACGTAGGTACTCGTCTCTTCCTTACCTATTCTCTCTGCCTAGAGGTCAGCAACTAGTATTCGTACCTGTATCCCCCATGGTTTCTTCTTCTTCTTCTTCTTCTTGTTCCTCATCTTCTTCTTCCTCCCGCTAGTTCCGTCTCGAACTCTCCGTCCCGTCGGGATCAACTCGGTCTTCATCTTGTGCGAAGCACATGACCTCTCACAATGTGTAGCGCAAACTCGCTCTATCAATCGTCCACCAACATTCGTTTCGTCATGTCCGAGACTCGCTCGGGCCCTCGTGCGGCCCCGTTGGCGAGAGATATGGCCTGCTCCCTTGTCTTCTGACTCATTGCCTGAGTGACGTGGCCGACGTGCTCCCTCGGCCTTGACGATTCGGCCGACAGCCGCAGACATACCTGACATGTTCGGACATTCGTACATGGACTCTTTGCCCGGAATAAAAGACACGCGCGGGGGCGGAATGCTGCCATGGCGTCATGCCTGACGGAGAGATGGAATGGCCAGACCTGCACTCTCAAACCATCAACCCGACATATGACGGCCCAATCAGCCCAACTCCCACCGTACCGTGCACTTTTCTTCTTCACCGACTTCTCGTCGTACGTCGCCAACATCATCCCTCGTCGTCATGTGGCCTCGTCCCGCCACCGAGCCACCTTGGAGCCCGGACACACACACACACACATACACCCCCCCCCCCCCCCCCCCACTCCCCCCTCCCCCCCCCCCCGCCCCTCCCCCCCCCCCCCCCCCCCCCCCCCCCCCCCCCCACACCACCCCCCCACCCCCCCCCCGCCCCGACCTGACGCGACGACCCCGAGACACGGACACAACAAA
>NJES01000241.1:0-25291 GCA_002591395.1 Ophiocordyceps camponoti-rufipedis | reverse complement strand
CCCGGAGCCGGCGCCGGCCTCAGCATCAGACCGCCCCCCGCCCCCTCGACCCAGCCACCGCCCGGGTGGACGAATATGGGCTCGTCAGGCATGAGCAGCAGCGGCGAGATGCAGCAAAAGTCGGGGCTGGATCAGTACGAGAGTCTCATCTGAGCGGCTTCATCGTTCGGCTTGTCTTGATATCCTGTTTTTTCCCCCTTTCGTCTCTTGGCCCCCCCTTTTTTCTTCACATTACTGTCGTTTTCTTGCGTCTTGCATGTGGTTACCACCAAGGAGGCTCGCCTGTCTTGGGATAGGAATGGACATGGGGCTACCGTGTAGGACATTAGCTTTCTAAAGAGAGGGCCTAGCCGCAGTTGATGACGAGACTACATGTCTAAAACCTCTCTGGCAAGCAAGACAGACACACCAAGGAGAAAGCGTGTCCCAACAAGGAAACAGACGCGTCTTGCTTTATTTTCATAACTCGTGCACCGGTTTTTTTGCGCCGCAGCGTGCCAAGCAACATGGGGGTAGAGATCCACGGGACTTGGCCCTCAGTATATGTATGATGAGAAAAGAAGGGGATTTGACAAGGGGAGAAAGGGGGGGCTTTGAATCCGACCAACAAAGGGAGTGAGCCTTGAACAGGATGTGACACGTAGGCGAGACAACCAACAGCAAGCCGGACGAGCAAAAAGAGATACCCCCAAAAGACGCCGTCAGAACGACAAGCAGTCCCCATGGTAAAGGAAAGAAAAAAAGAAGGGCATCTAATCCGCCGCCGCCGACTTCCGAACCTCAAAGACATGCCTGCTCGTATATCCCGGCTCGGCCCTCACGTCGATGAGCTGCTCGTCCGGAACGGCCATGTCGTGAGCAAGCGGCCAGCCCAGACGCCGGCACAGCTCGGCGATGACGACGTCGCAGTCTCCCAGGAGGTCGATGTCGAAGTTGATGTGGTTGACGGGCTGGCGGGAGATGTAGATTTGCGGGATGTGGGGTGGGAGCCAGCTGACGATCTCGGAGACGGGCGTTACCTTGAGCGAGGTGCCGATTACGACGACGAGGTCTACCTTGTCGCGATCGTGTTCTGTAAGACGGCGGGAGAATTCGTCGGGGAGGGGTTCGCCGAAGAAGGTGATGTCCGGTTTCATGACGCCGGCGACGGGGACGTCATCGTCATCGTCGTCGTCGTCATCGTCAGCCGAGCTATCCGACCACCTCCTCCTCTTCTTGTCGGCGTTGGAGGCGCGCTTCCTCTTGAGCGACGCGCCGTTGTTCCTCAGCGAGGCCTTGAGACATCGTGGACAGCGGGGAACCTGTCCTGCCCTGATGTGCGGGAGGATGGCGTCGCCGGCCATGGTGTGGCCGCATTGGATGCAGGTTGCTGAGCCGAAGGAGCCGTGGCATTGGACGAGGCGGTCGAGGGGGAGGCCGGCTTTGACTTCTAGGTTGTCGATGTTTTGCGAGTAGTTGGTTAGGAGTTTGCTGCGGTGGTGGAGCATGGAGATGAAGTGGTGCGTTGGCGTGAAGCGGTCTGTTGCTGGGACGATGTCCTTTGCCACCGAGTAGAAGATGGTGGGATCCTGCTTGAAGACTTCAATGTCAAACACCTCCTGCGGATCACTGAGTCCAAGATGCTCCAGCTTAGAGTAGAGTCCGGTGCCCTTGGAACGAAAGTCTGGGATGCCAAGCGAAGTAGAGATGCCAGCACCGGTAATGACGACGATGTTACTGCTCCGATCCAGCAGCCGGACCGCATCGTCCACCGAGTTCCAGCGCGAAAGCTTGGCTCGCTTGGACAACTCGCGCGTCATGGCCAGCGCGAGGAGACCGAAGTAGGCCTTGTCCAGCTCGCCGTCGAGGAAGGGCGGCGGACGGATGTTGAAGGCTGTTAGGAGCTTCTTGGCTGTGTATCGGCCTGCGTCGACGGTCCGCTGGCAGAAGACGGCTGGACCGTACTCGCGCAGTTCTCGCCGAAGACGACCGGCTTCTTCGGGCGAGCAGCAGCCCTCGACGGCTAGGGAGTAGGGGGAGTTGAAGTCAGCAGAAACATTAACAAGAAGAGGAGGAGGAGGAGGAAGAAGAAGAACGACAACAAGAACAAGAACAGATACAACAAAAACAACAGCAACAGTAAACAAGGTGAAACTCACGACCAGATGCAGCCAGCAACGACTCACTGCTGAGCTCCTCAAAAGCATCCTCAAACAGAGAGTCCGTCTCCCACGACTCCTTCACATCCTTAACCCTCTCCTCCAACTCAGTAAGCGACATGTGCGCATCCGCCTTCCTAGCCTTATCAAGCCTCTCCTTAACCCCATCCTCAACATTCGTCTTCTTGCGCCTCAGCCCATGACCCTTGGCACCGCGTTTCATCCTCTCAACCCACTCCAGAAAAGGACAAGAAATAGACGTAAAAATAAAATAAAAACCCCCAAAGGCTAAAAAGGCAGCGGCGACGACCCCTCTCGCTTCTTCTTTCTGTTGATTCCACACCTCTCAAAAGAAAAAAAGCCTATGTAGGGTTTCGCCGCCCCAACGCGAGCAAACGCCAACCCAAAGACCAACTCGGTTGCAGGAAGAGTGGCGCGCGGCGGGGATGAGCGGNNGGGGGGGGGGGGGGAGAGGCGAAGCGGGAGGAGGCTCGGTTAAATAACGAGGGAAAAGGTAAGGGTGAGAGAAGAAGAAGGTCCCAAATAGTAGGTAGACGACGGACAAGTTTTGGCGCGGGCACAAAAACAAAATGTGACGGTGAAACTCGAGACTGAGACTCAAGGCGCGGACGGAAGAAAAAAAAAAAAAGAGGTGCGAGAGAAAAGGGACAAAATGGTGTGAACAAGAGAGACTACCCAAGGTAGATAGACCAAGGGGGGTTGAATAGGTAAGCAGACTGAAAAAAAAATAGGAAAATCACGTCGCGTCAAGGAAGTGAAAAAGTGCGTTTCAAAAGGGGAAACGAACCGATGAGGAGGAGAAGGGGGGGGAAGAGAAAGAGAGGGAAGGAGGAAGACAAAAAGGAAGAGAAGAGAAGACAGGAAAAAGAAAAAAAAAATCAAGAAATGGATTGACGAGTCTGTTAGGGGGGGGGAGGGGAGGGAAGGAAGGAAGGAAGGAAGGGGGTGTACGAATACGATGGGGGTAACTCGCACAGTTGTCCGTCAGGAGGGGGGCAGTAGATACCTAGTAATAGCACGATGCATACATACATGACATACAGGCTGCCTCAGGCTGCCTCAGGCTGCCGCTGTCGAATCGCTGATGGATGCGTTAGGAGCGCTGTTTGTTGGCTTGGCTGACTGCTTTCCTGTAGGTAGGCTGTATGTGTACGGGTACAGCCGTGACTCTTTGATGCATCGCCCGCTTGTCTCTCTCTGTTTTCCCTCTCTGGCCTGTTCTCTCTCTCTGACATCTCTCACACACTCTTTCTCTCACACGATCTCTCTTCCTCCTCAACTGCCCGCCCGCTGAAACTACACGCTCAACCCACCAAGCACCCCTCATCGTCCACAATCCTCGCTATTACTATTCATTAACCTACCTCCCTACCAACCCTACCAACCCCTACCAACCCCCTACCGGCTCCCGCTCCCCTTTTCATCCGTGGTATTCTCCTCCGCGTTGACCCGTCCCGTCGGTGACCACCCGGCCGCCACGCCCGCCGCCACGATGCCCGCCATGACCGTCGGTGCCCCCAGCGCAGAGTTGGACCGCGACCGCGTAGACCACGCCCGATGCCTCGACTCCGGCGTCGACGCCCGCACGTCGCCCGTGCTATCCTCCCTTGTCGGCGTCCGAGGCGCCTTGGTCGAGTCCGACCGCGAGTGCGACGGGCTCCGTGACCGCTGTCTCAGCACCGTCTCCGTCCGCTGCTGAATCTTGAACTTGAGGTTGTTCAGCCGCCCGCCCTTCATCCGTCGCATAAACTTGAGCTGGTCTCGAAGATCCGCCAGCGGCTCCGGGTACTGGCCCATTTCCTCGTCCGACACCGTTAGTCCCGGCACCCGCCTCGCCCTGTTCTTGAGGAAGCCTGGGATCAGCGCCGCGATCGCCTCGTCCGGAATGAGACGCAGCACCACGCCCATAGGTATCGATAGTAGCCCCAGCACCACCGCCATCAACCACTGCGAGCCGTCCTGTCCCTGCTTGGCAATCTGGAAGGCCGCGCCCCCTATGAAGATGATGAGCACCTGCCCGCCGCACATGAGAATGCTGATGACGACGAAGATCCAGTTCTTGGAGAGGCCCTCAAAGATGTTGAACCGGTTGTCCAGTCGTCGATTGCTATCAATCAAGTCAGCAAGAAACATCCCAAGCCACCTGCCTCGATCGACACTCCACTCACTTCCACTGGTTGAATATCTGCATCCACACAAACGTGTTAAACACCATCGTGTTGACCTCTTCCGGAAGTAGCTCGTCCCTTATCGTAAAAGGATCGAACCAGTGTTGGGGTATCCCATAATAAAGTATAAACGTGATGACGAGCTGGTAGGCCGTCTGGCCCAGAATCATCTTCCACATCGTAATCGACACCAGCGGCGCGCCCTTGGGCTCTGGCAGCCTCTTGACAACGCTGTCCTGTGGCGGGTCCGTCGCCAGTGCCAGCGCCGCCAGCGTGTCCATGATGAGGTTGACCCATAGCAGTTGCACCGCCGTAAGCACCGCCTTCTCCTGCTGGCTCGACACGGCAGTCACAAAGGTGAGGACGACGGCGGTTATGTTGACCGTCAGCTGAAACTGCAAGAACCGCTTGACTCCGTCGTTGACCGCTCGCCCCCATTTGAGCGCCCTGACGATGCTGGAAAAGTTGTCGTCCATGAGGATGATGTCCGAGGCCTCCTTGGCGACCTCGGTGCCCGCGATGCCCATCGAGAAGCCGACATCGGCCATCTTGAGAGCCGGCGCGTCGTTGGTGCCGTCGCCCGTCACCGCCACCGTCTCGTTCTTGTCCTTGAGCCGCTTGACCAGAATTCGCTTGTCCTCGGGGCTGGACCTCGCCAGCACGTGCAGTCTCGGTATAATCTCCTCCTGCTGCAGCTTGCTGAGGTTGCGGAAGTCGGGGCCCTCCATGACGATGCTGTTGGGCTGCAGGATGCCGCACTCCTTGGCGATGGCCTGCGCCGTCAACTTGTTGTCTCCCGTCACCATGCGAACGACCACGCCCGCCTGCTGGCAGACCTTGACCGACTCGTACACGCCCTCGCGCAGGGGATCCTGGATACCCACCATGCCGATGAAGCACATGTTGCGGAACATGTCGGCAAACTCGATGTCTTCCTTGCCCCCGTCTCCGATGCGGGCTTCCTTGGGCGGCCAGGCGTCAAAGTCTCGATGGCAGATGCCAATGGTCCGGAGGGAGCGCATCGCGTAGCTCTCAATCATGTGCGTCACCGTCTCGCTGTTGCTCGGCGAGAGCGCAGTCACCGAGTCGTCGACGGCCGCGTCTCGCAGTATCTGCGTGCACCGCCCGAGCACAATCTCCGACGCACCCTTGACGTATAGCCGGGCCCGTCCCCCGGGGAGACTGACGACGATGCCCATGCATTTTCTGCTAGAGTCAAAGGGGATCATCTGGAGCGTCGTGGCGCCATCCCGCTCTTCGCTGACGGATCCCATGCCCAGATACTCTCTGGCGAAGAGTAGCAGCGCCGTCTCCGTCTTGGAACCGATAAACGTCTTCTCTCCGTCCACCTGACCCTCAAAGGCCGTCGAGTTGAGGGCGATGGACTTGACCAGCAGCTCCTTGACCGAAGCACTGAGCATGGACGCAAACTCGACCGCCGTGATGTCGGCCCCCGTGTCGATGGGCGTCGTCGCGTCTTCATCTCGCGACACCGGCCGAGTGCCGCCGAACCTAAGGCTGGTCCCGACCGTGGCCGCGACGATCTGCATCTTGTTCTGGGTGAGGGTTCCCGTCTTATCCGAGCAGATGGTGGTGGCGTTGCCCATGACCTCACACGCCTTGAGATAGCGGACCAGGTTGCCGTTCTTGAGCATGCGTGAGGTGGCAAAGGACAAGGCCAGCGTTACGGCAAGCGGGAGGCCTTCCGGGACAGCGACGACGATGATGGTGACAACCATGATGAAGATGTCGAGGAACATCCGGCCCTTTTCCGCCGGGGTACTGTCAGTGAGCCGAGGAAGCCGGACCAGGAACTGGATGAAGAGGACGATGAAGAGGAGCAAGCCAACAGCGCAGCCCATTTTGGCGATCCAGGTGGCCACGAGGTTGAGCTTGACTTGTAGCGGCGTCACCTCTGGATCCTCGTTGAGGGCCATGAGCGTCCTGCCGTGAGTCGAATAGGTGCCGGTCGAGGTGACCAAGAAGGTGCCGACTCCCTCCATGATGCGGGCGCCGGACTGAATAAAGGGGTCCA
Source organism: Ophiocordyceps camponoti-rufipedis (assembly GCA_002591395.1). NCBI lineage: Eukaryota > Fungi > Ascomycota > Sordariomycetes > Hypocreales > Ophiocordycipitaceae > Ophiocordyceps > Ophiocordyceps camponoti-rufipedis. The sequence continues at coordinate 18,929 of NJES01000241.1, read as the reverse complement.
TCTTCTTGAGACTCTCGTGATCCCGAATGGCGGCGTAGACTTCGTCGGCGGGCCGTTTGCGGATGATATCCGACTCGCCCGTTGTCTGGGATTCGTCGCATTTGAGGTTGAAGCCGGCGATCAGCACGCCGTCGGCAGGCACTACGTCACCAGGCTCCAGGTGGACCACGTCGCCAACCATGATGTCGCCAACGAAAATCTCCGTCGTCTTTCCGCAGCGTACGACGCGAACATCGCGGTCCTGCTTCTTCTTGTTGAGCTTGGAGAAGCGGCGCTCCCTGGACCAGTCTGTGAGTGACGCGACTGCGACCACGATGGATATGGCAACGACAATGGCGACTCCTTCGACCCAGTCGATCTTGGGCTCGCCGTCCTTGTGCTGGGTGTCAAAGGTCTGGTATAAACCGATGGCGAGGCTGATAACGGCCGCGATCGATAGAAGAATGAGCATTTTGTCGTTGTATGTGGCCACGACGAGCTGAAGAAACGTCTTGCCCTTTCTCGGCGGGATGTTGTTGTCCCTGAACACACGACGCCTATCAGAAAATGGTTTCTGATCCGAGGGCCTCGATCTCGTAGTCGATGCGTGAGCGATCGTTTCTACCCTGATTTCCTCTTTGGATGGCATCATGGACTCATCGTGGCCCTTTGTCGTGGCTTCTTCAAAGGTTACGTGTCCACCCAGTTGAGCCTCGTCAGGACTCAAGCCAGTCTTGCGGTCAGTTCTTAAGCCCTTCTCGAGCCCGCTCAAGCCGCCAAGCTTGTAGAAAGCAGCCAGGCTCTTGGGATTGAACATCTTGTTGAGCTGGCCGGGAGAAAAAGCAAAGGGGTTGTCGGGGAAGTCGAAGTCGGCCTCGGTACCGGTATCGGGACTCAAGGCATTCTGATCCTTCATGATCTTATCGTTGCCGGAGACCTTGAACTTGTTGGCCTGGGTGTGGCTGGATGCGACCATGGTGGTCTCGCCCTGGGAGCTGATGGAGAGGGCCGACACCTCCTGGGAGTCGGTCGAGTTCTGCCGCGGGCGCGAGTGGTTTGATGGGACGGAGAGATAGGCAGCTCCGCTGTCACTGGCGCGCGGTAGCAGCGGGTTGGAAATGTTGTGCGGACTCGTGGGCCGGCTACCATCTTTGTTGTCGAGAGACATGTCGGGATAGAGGGCGCCAGGGCTCAGACCGGCGGGAGGATCGACTATGGTCGAGGGGGTGGTGATGTCTTCTTGCGGCGACAGGGAGGAGTTCGGGTGCGGGTGAGGTTCGGGGGACATGTCGGCGTCATGATGGGTGTTGACGGCCGTTGTGTCGATAGTGATGGTTGGGCTGTATCGGGCTGTTAGGGCATGAACGAAGGGAGGGTTAAGAAAAGGTCGAGACTCACGCCCGTCTTCTACCCAGCGGATGAGAGCCTTGAGGCGGTTCCGGGTCACTGGGGCCCGGCATGGCCGAATCGCGGCGAGAAAGAGTCGCGAAGCACTTGAAGGCACCGAGAATATCAGTAGTAGAGAGAGGTATGGCGAGATGAAAAGGGGGGGGCGTGAGCGGAGAGAGATATATAAAAAGGGTGACAAGAGGGAGAAAGAGTCTCGACAACTCAACAAGGAAGACTCATGATGGATAGCGATGCAAGGCCGAGAATCGTGCGTTGGGAGAGTGAGGAGACGACAGACTGCGCCGCTGAGGGGAGGAGGAGAAGAGTCGCCATCATCGAACCTCCTGCGAAAGAAAACACAGAGGTACATGCCCGCTCCGTGAGGCTGTGCAGTCGCGCGAGTTGATTGGCCACCCAACAGCAGTGACACCCGTGGACCCTTCTAGCGGCACGCCCCAGACTTGCACTCACTCCAGGCTCCCGCCCATCAGGCACACGACCAACCAGAGCCCGATCTAAGGAAATCTGGATGCGCCACGGGGCTGTGGCGTCTGTGGCGCATGCCAGTTGCCGACGGGACGAGCATATTATAGAAGAGAAAGCCTACCTAGGGGAGAGCATACCCGATGCCTGAGAATAGCATTGAAGACGACGCGATTGGCGACAAGACACGTAGCACTCATGTAAACACGCGCTGCGACTCCGGTGATTTGGAGATACCCGCCTCGAGTCTCCACAGCCAGGGGTGTCGCTGTAGCGTACGATCTGGTAGTGGACTGTCGGGAGATCCCGAGAGAGGCAGGTGATGTGGAAGTTCCGTGTCGCCAGCTCTGCCTTGTTATTTTAGCTTGAACAGCGCACGCTATGGTCAAGGCAAGTGGTAAAGTTTATACTATTATACGATGTGTGCTGACGAGGCAGGACCTGGCACATCAAACTCTCCTTGGCCTGCCATCATGCGCCCTCTAGCTTTCCCTGCCTGTTCCCGCGGCGCGTTCCGAGCACCAGACGTCAACACAAACAATTTCACGGAACAAGTTTCCCATCTCAGCTTTTATGCACCGAAACAACTTATCCTATAACATAAATAAGATTGGGCCGAACACAGCTCGGTTGGGCGCGTGCGAGCAGAGGGCGCAGTATCCAATTATCGTGTGGCGTAACTGCGTGGCGCAGGGAGCAAGCTGTGGACGTGTGGACGCTTCCCGTCTTCACATGGACTCGACACGCGCCCTGGACTGTCCTCGTCTCAGGGCTAGAGGCCACGCTAGCTGGCGCTGAATGCCAACTCCATCTGCGGCTTGGCCAGTCGAATCGAGCCTTGCCAAGTACCTACCCAAGCAAGAGAGATGATTCACGATGGCTGTAAGCCACATCATGTGCGCCCTAGGTTGGCCTGTTTGTCACCCTTGGCGAGCGCTACCAGAGCATCATCAGCCTATCCGTACACGAATAGCTGGGGCTTACTTCTCAAACCGCCTCGCAGTCATGGATAGGTTGTCTGAGCTCGACATGCCAGCCCCGGCGCTACCGACGTCGCACACCAAGGTCGGGCGCTGACCGCGACATGATGGCGGCTCGACCCTGCCCACGTGTCACGAAACAGCCTCCCCGAGAGGTGCTGGCTGCTGCGGACGACAGTAGACTGTCCAACTAATGTGAAAACAACACCGTCGACGACAAGACTATTGCCGCCTGACGTGTCCGACGTGAGAGAACGCGTGTCTCGAGCCAGATGGCGGTCGTTCAACAGCGAATATCAAGTGAGGCGCGAGAAAGCTCCCGCCATGCTCGAGCCTTGTCTCGTACATAGTCTTCTGGCATGCACGGACGAAACGGACCATCTTGGCTGCAGACGTGTGCCGTGCTGGATGATGATCCTCGTATGGAAAAAGGAATGGCTCAGAATTGCACAGCCTCCTTGATCAATCCTCGCCGTCAGCTGAAGGAGAAGGGCGGGGGTTCCCGCAACTTGGGGTTGCAACCAGTCATTGATCTTTCATCCTAGTGAAAAGATGGTCAGAAGAGAAGCTATGAGCGGACGATGATTTCGCCGACTCTGAACAGAGTTCTTACTCCCGTCGACGCCAGCAGCTTTCTCCGATTCGTCGTCAGCTCTTTGGCGGCCCGAGCTGGCGCCGTTGATTGTCCTAGACGACGGATCATGCGAGGGGCTTTGCAGGACAATCAGCTGTCGGCTCACGCCATCTGGCTAGCTTCTCACCCCGTCGATCCGGGCCTTTGGCTTGGAATTTGCGCCGTGTGCTTGGCTCGAGTTTGAAATTCAAAGATTGGAGATGCTCTGTTTGACGAGGAGGATTATGTTCAGCTCCACGGAGATGCTTGGCTGCATGCCTCGTCTCTCTACCGCAAATCCGGACAAGCCCGTATCAGATGCCCGTAAAGATTGGCCTCTCCATCTCCGATGTCCGGCAGCCACGCTGAACACTCTGGTAATGTCGTCTCTGTGACGCCAGAGTTACACCCTTCGGTGGGCTTCTTCTGGAAACCTTACAGGAGAGGCTAGCGCTGAAGCAGCCCCCAACTTACGCGCTATCTCACTGCGGATAGTTTTCCCGACTTCCCGCCCAAGATGCCGTCATCGAGATTTCCCGTAGAAAAGCCGGATATCCGGCTAACAGGCCCGTCGTCCAACCGCAACCTTCACCCATGGTGAGATTTTCCTTTTTCATGATACAACCTCAACCTCGCCTATTCTAACAACTGCTGCTCCCGCTACCGGCAATGTTGGACCAGATGGCGAACGAAATCAAGCTCATCTCGGGGAGTTCCCACCCGGAGTTGAGCGCCAAAGTGGCCAGCCGGTGCGTCTCGGCGACAACGAGCCATGGCCCCCGGCTGACACGGGAGCAGGCTGGGCATATCTGTCGCCAACACCATGAGCCTCAACTACTCGAATCAGGAGACGAGCGTCTCGATTGGCGAGTCTGTTCGTGACGAGGACGTCTTTATCCTCCAGTCGACTGCTCCGGGCGACGTCAACGACGGCTTAATGGAGTTGCTGATCATGGTCCACGCCTGCAAGACGGCCTCTGCCCGGCGCATCACGGCCGTCATCCCCAACTTCCCCTACGCCCGGCAAGACAAAAAGGACAAGTCCCGCGCTCCCATCAGCGCCAAGTTGATAGCAAACATGCTACAGGTGTCTGGTTGCGTAAGCCTCTTCCGCGTCTGGGCTGCTTCGCCCCGTCTGACGGCTTGTCGCAGAACCATGTCATCACAATGGATCTACATGCCTCGCAAATACAGGGCTTCTTTGACGTTCCTGTCGATAATCTCTATGCGGAGCCGTCGGTTCTGCGCTGGATTTGCGAAAACCTCGATGTGCGGAACTGCGTCATCGTCTCCCCCGATGCAGGCGGTGCCAAGCGTGCGACCTCGATTGCCGATCGTCTAAAGACGGGATTCGCCCTGATACACAAAGAACGACCGCGGCCCAACGTCGTAGGTCGCATGGTGCTCGTCGGTGATGTTCAGGACAAGGTGGCCATCCTCGTCGATGATATGGCCGACACGTGCGGAACGGTATGTCATGGTATCCGGAGCAGTCATGAGACGAGGCGCTGACATGACTTCTTCTCGACAGCTCGCCAAGGCAGCCGAAACGGTCAACGACAATGGTGCTAAGCAGGTGTACGCCATCGTCACGCATGGTATCCTCAGCGGCAAGGCCATTGACAATATCAACCGCTCATGCCTGTCGGGCTTGGTGGTGACCAACAGTGCGTTCTGTGTGACTCTTACCTGGTGTTCGTGCTTGCTGACCTGCCGTCGAAGCTGTACCGCTCTGTGACAAGGTCGAGAGATGTCCCAAGCTCAAAGTCATTGACGTTTCTGGTACTCTGGCCGAGGTGAATCAAAGTTCTGACCCAGCCAGACGACCAAAGCACTGACATGACTTGCCAGGCAATCCGAAGAACACATAACGGAGAGTCGGTGTCGTATCTCTTTGATAACGTACCGGTTTAAGTTGAACTCTGGAGAGTCAGTGTGTCAACCTTGGCCTGATGTCGTCCCGCTTCTGACGATACCGCACAGGGACGAGCCAGACGAGCGTATCTCTTCGGTTCGAGTGCGTGTCTGAACCAGACAGCGAACATTAGATAGTAGTGCAAACTATCCTCAGGCGTGAGCCTGTACAGCGATGACGCGACCAGCCATTTCTTATGCTCGGCCTGTCTCCTAATGTCCGAGAGACGCATTTACTTCCTGACAAGACAGGTGTATATAGGGGAATCAGGGGTTTCATGCCGGTCCTCATGCCGGACTGTCTGGGCCGGTAAAGCTGGATACAGGCCGTGCAAAACTCGGCGCCGCGGAACCGCAAGTTAGAGGGATACTGGATGACTATAGATGATGATTGTACTGTGTAGTAAGATGGCGAACTTTTCAACACGTTTACGATGAACGTCAGGTTATGAAGATGGATGATCAAAGGCTGCTCATACCGGTAGCACAACGGTCCTATCCAACGCAGAATCAAGGCGTCTTGCTCACCCAAGCCATGTAGCCAAGCCCGACATCGGGTGACGAGGTGACGAGCCGAGCTGACGATGAGCCGATAAACAGCCCGCCGCGTCAGCTTACAGCTAAGCCGCGCCCAGGGACCCGTCGCGGACTCATAACGTATTCGTACATAGTAGCCTGCCCTGCGGCTTTTACCCTGGCACACAGAAACGCGATATCAAGTATTCGTAGCGATACCTCGATATAGAAAGGGCTTCGGGCGGGGAATACGCTCACGGCTCTTGAGCACACGCCCCCTTGACCGCAGCGGCCTGACCGTATCTCACGATGGCGTCTTGGCCGTCGGGTCACGGGCTTGGGAGGGTTTGTTGGGTGGTGGAGGTGCTGTAAGAGGCTGTTGTGGGCTGTGCTGCGTTGCGGCTGTGGGAGGCCTCGCTGGTTTGATATCGGGATGGATGGGATTCGTCTGGGTGTCGTGGGATAGCTGGAAGAGGGGGAGTAGCTGAGTAGAGGATGGTAGCTATCTTGTTTCGGGGTTGTACACTGATGATATCCCGCCATCTGTGACAACCTCTTCTCCAAACATTGATCGATCAAGACTCCAAACAGTAACGAATCTATCCCTCACCTCGCCCCAAGCTCAACCTCCCCAACAAGAACCATATCCCCATCATCCCCCCCCTCTTTTCCCCCAAAGAACGGCAAAACCGCCCTCCGAACAACCCCCTCCCAAACCCCCCCAACCACATGGCCAAACTCCCCCCCCGTCCTCGCAAAGTCCGGAAAGGAATTGACCTCGAGAAGCCAAGCCCTCTCCTTAGCATCAACAAGGAAATCCAAGCCAAACACCTCAAAGCCATTCCCCAACGGCTGGAAATGCACGGGCATCACCCCGGCCGCCGCGCGGAAGACGTCGGCCGTCACGGCGCAGATTTGCTGGAAGATGGCGTCCAGGCTTGCGTGCGGGAGATGCAGTGTCCAGAAGGGCTGGACGCGGTTAGGGGGCGAGTCGGGTTGGAGGCAGGTGTTTGTTAGGAAGCTGGCTGTGTCGTTTGGGGCGTGGGACCAGGGGGGTTGGTAGGGGCTTGCGGCGAAGAGGGCTAGCATTGGCTTGTAGACGTAGATTGCGAGGCGGCCGACGCAGAGGACGTAGGTTCTGATGTGGAACTTTCGAGGGTCTGATGCCAGGAGTAAGGGGGGATGGATGTAGGGTTGAGCGATGAAGTGACGAAGATGAGAAGCCATGACGCCGTCACCCTCATCATGGCCATCGTCCTCATCACCGCTATCCGGCTGTCCTTCCTCCCACTCGTCAAAGATGGCCTGCAGCTCCTCCATAGAGCTAAACAGCCTAATCCCCTGCCCACCATCACTCATGCCAGGCTTGAGAATCCACCACTCAGTCGTCCGCTCATCAGCGCGACCCCGGCTGCCATTGCGAGCAAAGCTAGCCCGCAAGTCGAAAGCGTCGACGAGGGCATCGTCCAGGAACTCTGCGTAGTCAAGCTCCCAGGCCTCGCAGCGCTTAAAGTGCGTCGCCAGCGCTGATTCGGGCTTCTTGGCTGCCCAGTGGTCGACCGTCGTGGAGAGGAAGTGCTTGCGGATGAGGGCTTTGCGGATCATGTAGCTGTTGATGAGGCATGTGTGCGGGTGCGACGCCGCGTATTCGAAGTCGATGGTCTCGTAGCTTGAGATCTGTAGTGTCCTGGGCTCGGGATTCCTTGACGTTTGCACCATGGTTGCGAGGCCTTGATTCGAGGCCTGTGGCTCCGTCACGAGGTTCAGAGCACCGTCCGGGAGGAGGGACTGGAGGGCGGACACAATCAGGGGTTGAACGTAGTCATCGCCGTAGGTGACGATGGCAATCAAGGGGGAGGGTGTCACGGCTTCTGCCATTGTATCATGGCTTCTCCGATGACAAGATGGTCTATTAGCCGAGTAAGGAGGAGCGATGCCATGTAATATACACGCCGTCTTCGCCGCGTTGATACCATCTCGATCCCACAGAGGACCCCATCCGCAGAAACAGCAGGAGACTGGACCAAACCGTGTCTCGATGGCACAAGAAAACGAGAGATGGGCAGTAGGGAGGAGAGCGTCTCGACTCACAGCACGAATTCCTTTCTGCTGAAAGCGCCTTGTCCCTGAGCAAAGTTGGCCTTTAACGGCGTGATGCTAGCAGTGAACATGTCGTCAGCATTCAAACCGCGATAGAGCCCTTCTCACGAGCCGTCTCACCTCGTGTTCCCTTCCTTGACGGTGCGGCCATCGTTGCCGGGCCCAGACTCAGCGACGCTCTTGTAAACATCTGCGAGGCGCGGCGCCCACTTGAAATGCTTGTGAGAGTGGCAGCCAGAAGAGTGTCCTGCAGCGGTCACAACAGCAGGTTTATCGGCAGCAAAGTTGGCCTCGCCTCCCGGACCCTCCCGGATAACCAGCTCCTCGTGGGCAGCGTCGTGAGCGGCATCGGCGTCAATCTCCTCGAAACAGCTGCCACCGCCCCAGTAATTCTGCAGCATATCGGTCCACCACGACTTATTGGACTCGACATCCTCGACAAGCGGCACGTTGACGCTGTACAGATCCGCCTCACCATCCGTCGGCCACTGGCTGTAGAGAGCCTCGATGAGGCGAACGCTATGGCGACAGGCAGCCTCGATGACGACGGGATCGTGGTTTCGAGAGAAGAAGGCGAAGCTCAGAGCAATGGCCTTTTGCCGACAGACAGCAGCCTCCATAGCAGCGCCCAGCGTACCCGAGCTCAAGGCAAAGACGGAGCTCGTATTCCGACCGTAGTTGGGCCCGCTGACGACGAGATCAACAGGACCCCGATGACCAAACAAGTGATGCAGTCCGATCTGAACACACGAAGCGGGCGTGCCATCGATAAGCACCCATTCCTCCACGCCAGGCTCAGGAGAAGGCCGCTGATGCGTCGTGCCCTCGGAGCCGTCGCCGTGAAGACCAGCAGGCGGGCGGTAGTACGAGGGCTTGAGCGTCTGGCCGATCATGTGCGCCTTGGAGATCCATGATCGCTGCGTGTGCGGCAGACAGACGGAGACGAGGTGGCCCTGACGCTGGAGATGACGCACGAGACAGAGAACGTAGGGCGATGATTCGGGAGACGGCGGGCCGTCGTCGTTTGTCACCAGAATGTGCATGGCGGACTGAAGAGTTGGTGATGGACGAGGTGGATGGTTTTGGTGGGCGCAGGAGGGGCCTGGCGGGTCGTCGTCGTCACCTGGGTATAGCCTATAGGCATCTCCACCTCTTCACTGGAGCCCTGCAAGGACGACGAATCGTACATGCTCATCATTGTATACATACATAATAATGTACGAGTACAGCTGCAGTCGTCTGGCTGGATGCTACCATGGATGCACTGATGGATCATGGCTTCAATCGCCCTCTCCTGTTTCCTACCTACGTACAGCTGACCTTCTGACGCCCTCCCTCCATCAACCACCAACCCAGCTTCCCTCCTCCAGGACACGAGGCAGATATGAAAAAAAGATGGACAGACATCCAGAAGTCGGCAAACAAGAAGAAAAGAGACCAAGACACTTCCCCCCGCCTGCGCAACAACAAGTCGAGAAAGGCCAAACATGCCATCGAATCCTAGGGAAAAAACACAAAGCCATGCCGAGAACTCCGCTACGCGCGAGTGCGCTTGGTCGTCGACGCTGCGAGGCTCTCGCCATGGCGCTTCGATGCCGATGTCTTTCTGACCTCCTTCGTCCGCGGCCACGTATCAAACGGGCTCCTCCGTCCAGACACACGCTTCAGCGGCGTTGCCTCGTTGCCGAGCTTGTTGGTGGATCGCGTCGTTCGTCGAGTGTCGGGCGGCGAGACGGGAGCAAACTTGGGCGCCTCGGGAGTCTGTACCGTGGTGGCGCACGCCTCCTTGGGCGTCTGCGGGCAGTCGGCCTCGGCAGCGTCCTCTTCGTCGGTGGTCGCCTCGTCGTCTTGATTCTCGTTTTCCGAAACGCGACGTGCCCAAAGCAGGCGAGGCTTAACGCTGGAGCGCGTCAAGGGTCGGCCGAGCTCTGACTCGACATCTGCTTCAGACGCATCGTCTTCCTGTTGTCGAGAGCCTTCGGCGTCGGAAAACTGGCGATAGAATCTCTTGCCACGGCTGCGAAGATTCTGTCAGTAAAAGCAGTGAGAGTTGAAAGACGTGGAGAAACCCACAAGACATAGACCATGCCGTCGTCCCGGCATGAAGCCTCCTCGACTGCCTGAACACCGTGACCGGGGACGTGAACCATGCGACGCCTGGTCTTGCGCTTGCTGGGCTCCGGCGTGGCCGCATCGCCAAAGAAGGGATTGTCGGCGCTGTGGTCCTTGACGGGAACACGGTCCTTGAAGTCGGTGAAAATCTCGATGGGGCTTTCCTCCTCGGTGAAGCTCTCCAAGGTAACGCCGGAATACTTCTTGGGGCGTCGCTTGGGCATTGTCTCTTGTTCCTCGGCACCAAACAGATTGCGGGCAAAGGTCTGGATGTGCTCGGCCGTCTTCTTGTTGGGCGGCTTCTGGGGGGTCTTGGATGGGGTAGGCAGCATGCCAGTGGCACGCGAGATGGACGTGGCCGAAACCGCCTTGGCGTCACCGATGCCCAGATTGACGGCAGCGTCGGCGGCGGCCTCGGCGGTCAAGGTGCCGGACGGATGGCGATGGGAGTCGGGCAGCGGTTGAGGCTTCTTTCGCGGCGACGGGACGGGCGACACCATGGCAGCGTTACCCTGAGCGTTGGCTCGCCTCGAGATGCGCGGCGACGTGGGTGGATGAGGGCGTGCCGAAGAGGCGCGGGGCGTGGCAGTTTTTCTAGAGGCTGCGTGCAAGGCCGCGTGCTGTGAAGAAATCCTGGCCGACTTGCGAGGCGTGTAGGGTTCGTAAGAATCTGCAAACCCCAACCGGGGAGCGGGCGGTGTGTGGACTCTGCCAGATGGCGACGGAGTGCGGGAACTGGTAAGCCTCGACGCCATGTCAGCAGCGAGTGAGGCGCCGATGAGTAGGCGCCGGCTGCAGTGATGCGACACAGCTCGAGTGAAGCGTCTCCTGGTCGTGTCCACGAGCCGGAAGCCCGAGCTCGCCCGGCGCCAGACGCAACGGGTTTTCAGCGGGTCGACCGTTGGTCAACGGCGGATCGGACGGCAAGTATTGATACGTCGTTGAGATGCCGTGAATCAGAGCAATCAAGGGTCAAAGAGATACTTGATCCGATGGTTGAGCGTAGCAAGAGTGGCAGTATGTTTGATGTCTGAGGATGCTGTTGTGATGGGAAACAGGATGCTCCAGCTTCAGGGCGCTAGACACAGGGCCGAGAGGGGGGGGTTGGGAGATGAGGAATGCAGGCGGTGGGGTTGGGGACAGGCGCCAGCCCCCTGCAGAGGCCTGTTGACAGAGCCTGCTGCTGGACCGCGTTGGGGCTGGGGTCTTGGGAGACTTTGGATGGATGTAGCTAGAGCGTGTTCTTTTCGCGTAACGGCGACGCGTCTTGGGGAGAGTACTTGGAGAGACTTGTTGTTTGGCGTATGTTTACACCGAGAAGAGGAGCAGCTCTTTGTTCCTGACCCCTAATCTCTTCGTTGTCAGCCAGAACGCCCCAGCAAGTATACATTGTCAGAAAGTCATCAGTCTACCACCTTGGAACAAAAAGACCGACAACACAAAGACGACCTGCGGAATCGGATGCTGACGGCCCGTGACGTCGCCGGCATTCCATTCAACTCGACACCACCCTTCGACCATGACGGACGAAGACAGTCTCGACGACGTATGGGCGTCGCCCACGCAAGTTGTCCCTTCTGACGCCCGTCCAAAGACGCCCAAGACCCCTGGCACACCCAAGACGCCATCGGCCGACCGTCAGCCTGAGCCAGTCGACCGCGATGCAGCTCTCCAGAGAGAGCTAGAGGGCGTCCGTGGCATCAATAAATCCATCGAGGCCGTCCTTGCAACCCTGAGTCGATCCGGGGATAACATGGAGGTAAGAGAAGCTCGCCACGATGAAAAAGAAAAGTCCCACGAGGATCGGCGGACCCCTTCTGACCCCTCGTCCAGGTCGTCTCTAAAACAGTCTCCAACGCCTCCTCCCTGCTCAACACCTGGACCCGAATCCTGTCCCAGACAGAGCACAACCAACGACTCATCCTCCACCCGAGCTGGAAAGGCGCCACCGAGGACTTGGTCGAACAGGAGACCGAGGCGCTGGAAAAGCAGCGTCAGGCTGAACGCAAGGCCGCCGAGGAGGAGCAGAAGCTGCAAGAGCTGCGTCGTCGGCGCGAAGAGGACGAGGACAAGAGACGGCTGGGTGTCTCGTCTTCCTCTCGCGGTGTCCGAGGCTCTTCAAGGACACGCGGAACGACCGGTCGCGGCGCAGCCGGCACTAGAGGCGGCACAAGCTCGACTTATCGATCAGACACCACCAGGCCAGGCACGCAGAGCGGACGCGGTCCCTTGTCCAGCCGCGGCCGGGCCTCTTCATCGGGTAGAGGGCGCTCACGACCGACGAGATAGATGTCTCGGCTGTCCACGTTCTCCGACCGTCACGCTAGCTTCCAGAGATGAAGACGGAGATAGATGGATGGACAAGGCATTCACGTTTTTTTGAAAAAGTGGCTCAACTTCTTCATCCCGCTGGTGTTGACCTTTTTGAGTTCCCTCACGCCTCGACTCTCGCTGGCCTTTCGCTGCTTGTCCTCCTCCAGCTTTCTCTTCTTCTCGGCTTGGGCGTCGGCGACTTCATCCTCGCTCGAACGCTTTTGAGACACGTTGGCAAAGGAGCTCAGTTCCGCCGCCTCTGCCCGCAGCCGAGCCAGCTTGGCAAGGTAGTCTTCCAGGGCGGAGAAGTCTGTGCATGTCGAATTCTTGAGCTGCAGCTGGAGCTTGTCCGCGAGAGGTGGCGGCAGGTAGCTGGAGCAGATGAAGTTGAACGCTGTCCGCAGCCGCTGGAGACGTACAACGTCCGGTGGCACTTCAGCGGCGTTGGCGACGACATCGCTGGCTTCGTTGTTCGGGTGTTCGCGGTCGGTGGCATCGGTGTTGGACAGGAGAACCGGGGCCTCGAGCGCTCTTTTCACGAACTTGTCCTCCATGCTGGGCGGGAGACCTCCTTCGCCCATCTTGCTGGCCTTGTCGACCATCGTCTTCAGAAGCTTTTCCTCGTTGAGGCGAAACATGGTCTCATCGCCGGCCTCGACGGTATCGCAAACGGTTGCCATTCGTCTCTCGATCAATGTCCTCGTGTTGCGCCATCGCAATATCTCGGCGAGATGGGATGATGGGTCCGGTAATCTATCGAGATATTCGTCGCTAGACCGGAATAGACGTTTCTTCTCAGACGATTTGTCGGCTGGCTGCCCGTCCCCCAGCGCCGGTATCATGAGGAATAGCGGATCGATGGCCGTCGCCATGTGTAGCTCCGGGTCGGCGACGACTTGCGCCCCATGATCTGCTACTGCGCCGCCAGACTTTGTGTCCTCCTCATCAGACGCTTTGGCGCAATGCTCGATGAGCCAACTTCTGGGCGACGATGTCGGTGCGGTGATCTTTTTGACCTCGTAGAAGCCTGCCTCGGGACAGACGAGGTAGCGGACTGGTCGGCCGTGTCTGGGGTGAGGCAGGAGAACAAGACGAGCCTCGGGGGTGACGAGCTTGGGAAGGATGAACAGCTTCGGCGCGGATCCAGGACTGGCTTCGAGCGTGAACTTGGAGGGCGCAGGGGCGTCTATAGAATCGGCCGTCTTCCCTGTCGTCGTGGTGCTGGTTTTCGTCGATCTCGTGCGAGTCCTTGGGGCCATTGCGTACGAGTTCCAGAGACGACAAGGAAGTAAGAGCGAGACCAGGTAGAACGGAAAGGCTCGATGGTCAATTCCGAGTCGATGCCGAGTTGCGATGCTGGAAATGGATGGATGGCTGGATGGCTGGACGGCTGTCTTCCGTAAGCAGGGACCGCGTCGGTCGGCGGTTGGCTCAGCTCCGACGCGTAGAGGCGCGTCGGTCGCTGACCCACCAGCCATGCCTATTTACTGCTTAGGCCAGCTTTTCCAACGTCGACCATTTTATGCATCATCGGCCTCCCATCTTACCACATCTTCTATTACGCAAGCTCTGTTTTACCATCTTACGTTGACTCTCTTCGGCGCTTGATTCAGGCATCTCGTTTTGTTTCGCAACGGTTATGCGCCATCCCCATCTCTATACCCAGAGATGGCTCCAGGTAAGGAGGCCTCATCCGCATCTCAGGTCCGAGCACTGCAGACAGGCTGATGATGCGGTGCCGCGCAGGTCCCGATCCCGAGCCCCGCTGGCCGCCGAGGTCGCCCCGTGATGCCTTGCTGAGCACGCCATCTGGGCGGCGCCGATACCGAGAGTCTCTGGAGCAGACGTCGCCGTCGCCTTCGCCTGTCAAGCGCTCGGTGCCTCTCGGCCATACCCGCACTGACCCAGACGACGAGGACGAAGACGAGGAGACGCTGCAGCTGAAGCTGCAAGAGATACAGGCTCGATTGCGGCTGAAGAAGTTGCAGAGCGCAAAGAACAGGGAGGACAATGGGCTGGGCCAGAGTATCGGCCCAGAACCTCGGCGGAAGACGATGATGCCACCCGCCCAAATTGGTTCCAATAGTACTCCGCGTTCCGCTTCTGCTCATCCCCAGGTTCTGGTCCCTGCGTCTCCCGTCCGCAAGGCTCAGCCCCTCCAGCCGCAAAAATCTCCCGTGGACAAGGGGCTTGCAGCTCAGGGCGCATCTCTCAAACGAGCATCGTCTCAGAGGGGCAGTACGCAGCGTACTACCACACAGGGTGGGATTCACACGCACCCTGTCGCATCGTCACTCTCATTGCAGACGGAAAAAGTACCGACCTTTAACGAAAGGCTAGCCTTGTCGAGAAATGAAGAAGCCGTGCGAAGTCAGAAGCAGACGAGGGTGCAAAACTCGAGGTCGAAAGCCTTTGGAATCGGGCAGCAGGAGATGGAGGAATACAAGAAGAATGCCGTCCATATTCCTGACGATGAGACGGCAGAGGCTCCCACGCTGACCAGCCACGAGGCTTTGTCTCAAGGGAAGCCCGAGGCTGGCCATCTTTCGAGAAGCATGACGACGCCGAGCCTATCTCAAGACGCAAGCCAACAACCGGCGCAGGCGTCGTTTGAGCCCTACTCGTGCTTCCACCTGTCGCGTCGCATCCTGCCTCATCGGGTGCTCGCACGACACGTCTCCGGCAAGAAGCCGTTCAACCTCAAAGATCTCCTCAGAAAGGTCAAGGCGCCCGATTACTCTCTGCCCGATGTCGAGCAGGATATCGTCGTCTTCGCCATTCTTGCCAGGAAATCGGAGCCTCGCAGCCACAACAAGGCTGTGGGTGACCGTGGGAAATAC
Organism: Ophiocordyceps camponoti-rufipedis; assembly: GCA_002591395.1. Lineage (NCBI taxonomy): Eukaryota > Fungi > Ascomycota > Sordariomycetes > Hypocreales > Ophiocordycipitaceae > Ophiocordyceps > Ophiocordyceps camponoti-rufipedis. The sequence goes on along the minus strand of NJES01000241.1, from coordinate 3,690 downwards.
ATGGTCATGACCATTGTCGACCTCAAGTTCGAGGTCGAGCTGTTTCTATTCAACTCTGGCTTTACGAGGTTCTGGAAACTGACAGAGGGAACGGTGCTGGCCATCCTCAACCCTACCGTCATGCCTCCCCCACCCGGGCGGCAGGACAGTGGACGCTTCAGCCTCGTCATCAACTCGGACGCCGACACGATCCTGGAGATTGGGGCAGCACGCGATCTGGGCTTCTGCAAGGAGGTCAAGAAGGATGGTCACATGTGCGGCTCGTGGGTGAATCAAAAGAGGAGTCACATCTGCGAGTTTCACTCCAACGAGGCCATCCGCAAGAGACGGGCTCAGCGAATGGAGATGAACTCGAGCAGCTTCGGCGCGTACCAGCCCAAGTCCAGAGAGCTGTCTATGGGTAAGAGGAAGAACAAAAACTACGACGCTGAGACGAAGACGAGGTGGTTCGCTTCTCAGTCGCATAGCGCGGCAGACCTCCTGGATGGAAGGACCCTGGGGCCGGCTGACAAGAAGGAGAGACAAGAATTCCTCAAGAGGAGTCTAGAAGCCAAGGAAAGGGAGCGTGAGATGATGAGACAGCTCGGTCGGGTGGGCAATGCAGCCGGCAAGGAATACATGCAGAGCGCCGGCCGGCGGACGACGGACGGCGGTGAGGCGCCAACGGCCAAGGGCAGGACGGCGGATGAGGCGGCAATTTACAGAGGCAAGGATGGGGCGAGGCATCTAAGCCCGATCAAGCGCAAGCGACCGCAGAGCTCTCTGGCTAGCTCGAGCTCGCTGGCCAGCGGGATGAAGCCGTCTTCAGGCTATGGATGGGGCAGCACTCTGAAGGAGAAGCTGAGCAAGATGAGGGAGGGAAATGAGGGCAAGTCGCCGACGCGCAAGAAGACGAGATTCGTGACGGACAGAGGGATCCGCGAGGCAGGACGGGAGAGCCTTGGCAGGGAGGCAGCGGCTCAGCCGGCAAAGGATGAGGACGAGGACGAGGACGAGGATGAACTGGTCATTGTCGGCTAAGGAGGAATGAATGACGGGCCGGGATGGATGCAGGCAGACCAGAAGGTCCCGGGGATCGTCGGGCGTGTGACGATGAGGCCGACATATTCGTACAGATACGACGTCCAGAACGGGCGACACGTGGCGGGCCGAAGCAAGATGACGGACATGGCGATGATGACGGGCATGAACAGCCGTGTGGTGATGCTGATGATGATGGTGGTGGTGGTGGTTGTTGTCAGCCGGAGCTGGCCGGAGCCGTGGAGAGTTTCAGGTGGCCAACGAGTCGGTGAGCCAGTTGTCAGTGTCTCAGATGCCGTGTAACGCCGACTGACAGAGAGGGCATCAAGCGTCATGGTGACGATGAGCCAAGGCAAAGGCCCAGATCCGACCGACGAGGAGCCGCCGTGACACAGAGAACGACAGGCATGTTTAAAATAGAACGACGAACGCCTTGGCCACGGACCTCGTATCTAGAGAGAGCGAGAGAGAGAGGGCTGACGACGGAACACTCTTCCCACGGCTGCAGGCTTACACAATATCCAATTCTTTGCCCATCTGCCTATTTTTTTTTTTTTTTTATTTCCGCCACCACTGCCTCGTACAGACACGAGGCCAGCTGAGCATCCCACGGCCTTGTATCACCCAAGGAGATGAGCGGGCTAGACACAGATGGCCAATTCTCCCTTTGCCCCCCTTGGGTCGAGAGCTCATGGGCAATTCAGGGGATGTCGAGGGCGACGATGCCGCTTCCGGGCTGACAGGGGAAAAGGAAGCACTTGCTACTGCTGCTGCTGCTGCTGCTGCTACTGCTACTGCTGCTGCTATTCCTACTACTGCTATTGCTCATCCTCCTCCTTCTCTCCATCTAGAAAGCCGTCTTGTCTTGCGTGCAACAAGGTGGCGCGCGGCAAAGAAAAAAGCAATCAGGGATGCAAGGGATGTTCAGCCCGAACCCGATTCTACCTGTCGTCTCCTTTCGACCCCTTGGCTGTACACACCACACGCCCCCCCCCTCCCCTCCCCTTTCCTCTTTCTCTCTCTTCTCATGCTCCCCGGGGGCCCCCTGGTTCCGCGGCTAAAGAGTCCCGAACAGGTGAAAGCGAGAGTCGGCTATATCATGGCCTCGTGTCCCGGGACCTCTTCCATCTTTTGATTCTCACTCTCCAACTGATAGACATTCGCTTCTTTACCTCCATCATGTTGCCCAACATCGCCTTCTGGCTGGTGGCGCTCGTGGCGCCCATCAATGCCGCTCACGTCCCCGTCACCGGCGTCCAGGGCGATTTCCGCCAGGCTGTCCCGCTGAGACTCGAGATTAACGATTTCCAGGCTCGCGGTGGCCCAGCATGGTGAGGAGCTTCTTCTTGTTCTTCTTGTCTGTGTCTACGTCTTGTTTGTGCTGACGGTGCTCTCTCTCTCCTCTCGCTAGGGATCTCTACATACTCTCGCTTCAGGCCATGTATGACGTGAATCCTTCCGACCCAGAGTCCTTCTTTCAGATCGCCGGCATCCACGGCAAGCCCTATCGTGAATGGAACGATGCCGGGCCTCAGCAGGGCGATGGCTGGGCCGGCTACTGTCCCCACGGGGTATGTTGTCTTGTCGTCGTTGCTTCGTGAGACAGGTCACCTAACCATGGCGTTTTACAGGAGAAAATCTTCCTCACCTGGCACCGGCCATACCTGGCGCTGTATGAGCAGACGCTCGTCAAGCACGCAAAGAAGATCGCTGCCACCTATCCCCAAAACGTCCGCGCCCGCTACGTCCAGGCGGCAGACAACCTCCGCGTCCCCTACTGGGACTGGGCTTCTCGACAGGAGGTTCCGGCCGCCACGGTCCCCGCCCGGGTGCGGGTTACGGGCCCCAGCGGCAGCAAGGACATGGAGAACCCTCTCTCGTCTTTCAAGTATCCGCGGGCCGCCATGACGGGCCAGTACGGCGCCTGGGACAACCGGCCTCGCATCTTCCACTGCCCGACGCCTTACAGGTATCCCGACTCGGCCAACAGCAATCTGCAGTCGCGGCCGTACAAGCAGTGGATGGTACGTTGTCTCTTCTCTCGTTTGTGTTTCTCCCGTCTCTAACATGGGGGACAGTATGATGCCCTGACGCGGGCCGATAACTTTGACCAGTTCGCCTCTCCTGATGGCGGTGGTGTTGGCCTCGAGCAGGTTCACAACGCTGTTCACTGGGATGGCTCCTGTGGTGGCCAGTTCCTTGCTCTCGACTACACAGCCTTTGACCCTCTCTTGTACGTCTCGTCTTCTTCTCTCTCTCCTAATCTCTACCACAGCTGACGCTCCGAGTCTAGCATGATGCATCACTGCAACGCCGACCGCATGTGGGCGCTCTGGTCTGCCATGAACCCCGACAGCGTCATCTTCAACGAGACGTACAGCGGCGGATCGCGATGGGGGACGCCTTCGGGATCCGACATCTCTCCGGACTCGCCGCTTCAGCCCTTCTACCAACGCAACGGACAGTTCCACACGTCTCGGTCGGTGCAGAGCATCAAGTCCTTTGGCTACTCGTACCCCGGCCTCGAGTACTGGCAGAAGTCACCGGCTACCATGCGTCAGGATACCATCCAGCTCGTCAACCGCATGTACGCGCCTACCAGCTTCTCCTCGGCCGGCATGATGGCTTCTCAGAGGCCCGAGTTGCGGTCCCTTATACTGTCGCCTTGGG
>NJES01000240.1:0-25405 GCA_002591395.1 Ophiocordyceps camponoti-rufipedis | reverse complement strand
CGACAACGACAACGACAACAACAACAACAACATACGCCGGATACTTCAGCCTCGTCCGCAACGGCTGATCCGGAGCCGCAAAGTCCTTGACACTATTCGGACTCAAACACACAAACCCAACCCCCAAATGCCGACAAGCCGTCAACCCGGGCGTCAGCAAACTATCCACCACAACAACATCCGCCCCAACCCCAACAACCACCTCCTCAACCGAAGCCACCGCCTCAACCATATGCTCCGGCGTGTACTGCATAAAGATGGGCATCGTATCGCGGATAGCCCGCATCGTAACCGAGAAGCTCAGCGGCGCGAAGAACGACCTGGGCAACAACCCGCCACCGTCCTGACAGTCCGTCCCCGCCTGCGCCATGACCTCGAGAAGCCCCTCCTTCGGCGACAAGCCCCGAAGCCGGTGGAAGACGACGGGCCTCGCCTCCGGCACCGCCGCCGCCAGTCGTCGGTTCATGGCGGCTACCGGCTCGGCCAGCTCGCCGTACGACGCCAGCTCCAGCTCCGCGCTGGGCTGCATCCGGAGCAGCGCCTCGCAGGCGGCGATGAAGACGTTGGACTGGCCGGGCTGTTCGTTGGTCAGCAGCAGGATCCGTAGGGGGGACTCCATGGCGAGCATGAGGTGTCGTGGATGTTCTGGTTGGGAAAGCAAGCAAGGTGCCGCCTTGTTGGAATCAGAGACGAGCATCGACTCTTCTGCCCACAACAAGATTCATAAAGGGGTTAACTTGCACCGCATTCGGCCGCCCACAGTCCGCAATTCCACCGAAGCGGCAGCGGGAGACGGACGTTTACGGAGATTCCGTCAAGGTACGGATATATGTGATTGTGGGTATATTCATTCGCCTGTCTAAGACGAGGAATGCGTCTTGAGCAGCTGACGAGACACCACGTCTCTTCACCCATCTCAGGAACCGATAGTTTCGCAGCTAATCCGAGTCATGTAAATCTCCGCTAGGGAGCTTTCTTTGACGAAGCTATCCTCTTTACAGGTAGTCGTTTGCTAGCCGCCGGATTCTATCAATCCTCGAGATGCCTACCTACCTGTGGGAAGCTGTTTCTCGGAAGCCTCGTGTAAGCCAGTCACTTGTCGTATCTCTTCTCTGTCTCTTCTCTCCTCTCATCTCAACTTACCCCTCTCACGAGCCACTTCATATCGCACAAACAACCAGACAAGCTCTTCATCGACAACCGATTCTATCCCCCTTACACTACTTGCAACCACTACCACATAGTCGCTACTACGCCTCCCTCCCTGCCAGCCAATATCAAACTTCCCTCGACCCAAAGGGAATCCCATTAGTAGCCTCCGCCTCTCCCAGCCAGACCCCCATCAAGATCAACACTCCACACTGCCTCGTCCTACCTGTTCATCTCCCGCCCCTTCCCGCCTCTTCTCTTCATCCTTCTCCCTCTCCCGCTCCAGATGCTCCTCTTCCCCCTTCTCAATCTTCATCTTGATACCCTCAACCCTCCCCCCCTTCTCCCCCAGCTCGATCGACAGCCTCGACTCGCCGTCACGCGCCATCTGCCGGACGTCGCTCCAAAACGCCAACCTGCGCACCTCCTCGCTGGCGTGGTAAACAGCCGCGTCGAGCGCCAGCTTGCGCTCCCGCAGCGCCTCGTCCGACGGTCGACCCTCCAGCTCAGCGGCCGCGTCGTCGTGCCTGCGCATCAAGCGGCCGAGCAGCTGCCGGCGCGAGGCCTGGAAGACGAAGAGGGACATGATCTCGTGCATCTCGCCCTGCAGCGCCTCGAGATCGCCGGCATGCTCAATGTAGTTGTCGACGGCCTCGCCCTTTTCCCGATCGATCCTGGCCAGCCGCAGCGTCGTCAGCAGCGTGTCCATGTCCTCAATATCGGGCCGTCGCTCCGCCGCCTCCTCATCGCCGTCGGCCTCGGACGCCGCCGCCACCGACAGCTGGCTCATGCTAGACCTGCTAGGCACGCCGGCGCCGCCGATGCTACCGCACGACAGTCGACGCGTGTGCGAGGCCGGTCGGACGGTAAAGTAGTTGGTGTTGAGCATGTTTGGTCCGGACGCGTCCCCGTTCTGCCGTCGTTGTGCCCTCTTGCGCGTCCAGGCGCGACGACGAACAAACGAGTTCCACCACTTGGCCGCGTGCCACGAGAACTTGTTGGAAAAGGCAAACGAATACTCCCAGCCTCCCTCGTCGACGCCCTCTTGGTGGTTGATGCGCCATTCCGGCCACGTCCACTCCCACGACGGGTCCGGCACCTGCGCCGTGTGAATGCTCGTCGGCGAAGCCTTGTGGTAGGCGTTTGCTATCCAAAATCAGCATCGTCCACCCAGTCCAACGGGTTCAAGCCCTACTCCAAGCCGGCGGATCTAGGCAGCCCAGCGCCTTGGAGGAGAAGAGAGCCGACCCGCAAATAAGACCTCCCCTCTCGTTTTCGTACAGAATATCAATAGCCGATTCTCTCGACTGACAGCGCCACGTAGGCGTGACGCCCGAGGGCACATCCTGAAGCTGAGGCGTCGCCGCTGGGACAAGGAAAGAAAGAAGAAAAAGTAAAGGTCAGCAAAGACAGACTCATCAAAGACAATCAACAATGGCTGCTACCCTGGACCTCGATCGACGGCCTCAACGCCTCTTCCCCAGCAACGGCCTCACCCTCCTCCGGCAGAGCATCCCGCTGTTGACGAGCAGCGTCGGTTGAAAGAAGCGGCGACGTAGTCGAAGGCCTATGCGTCGTCGGCACCGAGCTCTGCGGCCGCGACTCGTCGTGATTCTCCAGGTCAATCTCGTGGTCGTAGTCGGACGGCTTCAAGCCCGCGGCACGGCGCGACGATCGGACCCTCAGCATCGCCGGAGCCGAGGCGGGAGCATGGCGGAGAAAGGATTCGGGATCTCTCGAGTCGCTACCTGTCTAGGTATTGATAGTAGTCGTACCTATGGATGCGTGCTCCGATGGGCCTCTTCACGGGCTTCAAGGGAGGTTGAGGGAGTTGGAAGCTGGTGCGGTGCCTGCCGCATCGCCTGGAGCTAGAGGGCTAGCTGCAGGTACGGGCGTCTGCCCATCTCCGCGGCGAGGGGCATCGGTACTCGCAGTTAAGAGGCTACAATGGGAGCCGCTGATTCCCACTGTCAGTCAATTGTCTCAGCTGAATCGACAGGCTCGTATCCGGTTTGTTTTTTTTCTCATTGCTGACGATGCCGCGTCAATGACGTATGCAGCGAGTCTGGGGAACAACAACGCTGACGGGCCAACTACAATACATTGTGTACGAATATATTCGAACGCAAGCCCTACAGCAAAGTATTGAACTTTCTCATCTCAGAAAGCAAACACAAAAGACTCCCCATTAGCAGGGGCAGCCCTCTGAAGCAGTCTAACTAAAGACTCCCCGCAAAAGTAAACACCAGCATCCCTACGTCATCATCTCCCCCCCCCCCGCAAAGCAACCCCCAATACGAATACCGTATCCGCCCTCTCCCCGTCCATCGAGATTCGAGTAGAGACTACCAAGCTGTCTCGCTTCTCAGCACAGTCTGAGCCGTACTCGAGACCTGTCCACGCTGCAGACTAACCCGAGACGCTAAACATTCTGCTCTCGTCTCCTCCCCTCTCATCTCCTCTACCTTCCTACTCCAACCTCCCAAACTCTGTCCCTCCTCTTGCATCACCACCACGACAGCACCACGATAGCATCAGCCCGACGTCTCCGCCCTCTAGCCAAAATGTCAAGATCGCGAATGCCCATCCTCCTCGGCACCGCCGGCCTGGGAGCCATCGGCTACTACCTCTACAGCGCAGGCGGCAACGCCAAAGCCGCCGAGAACAAGCTGGAGGGTGCGTCTGCTGTCCTTGTTCGCCGTATATCGTACGAGCTAATCCCCTCCAGGCGACATCCACCGCGCCTCTGCAAAAGTCAAGTCCCAGCTGCCCGGAAGCTCCGCCAACGCGGAGAAGGAGCTGCGAGGCTACGGCGGCGAGGCCGGTGCCAAGATCGACAAGGCTGTTCGTCACCCGTCTTGACCTTGCTTCCGGGCTGCATACTGATGTGCTTGTCTGGTAGATTGCCGAGGCCGACAAGCAGGCTGCCAGGCTCAAGAGCAACGCAGAGGCTTACGCCAAGGACGCCCGCGCCGAGGCCAACAAGGTCGTCGACAAGTTCGATTCAAAGGCTGAGGAGGCTGCTGCCAAGGCCAAGAGCGGCGTGTCCTCGTGGTTCGGCAGCAGCAAGTAAAAGTTGGCAGGGCAAGACGTCTGGTGGCGGTAGGGATAGGTCAGGCCAATCTTGCTCGTCACGGGCCTGAGCTGTATAACAGTCGTCGTGATGTTGTCGACTGCTTAATTGCGGCATCTCAATCTCAAGGGAAAGCGTAGCCTCAAGTCTCCCCCGTCTCATCCGCGGCATGCAAGACTCCCTCTCCATCTCATCATATCCGCTTTAAATAAGACGTGAACACTCAATTGTCGAGCTGCCCCGTCAAATTAGACCACAACGTCTCAACTCCGCCTCAACCCTTCCCTCCTCCACCGTCAGCTCCCTGCCCATCATCAATCCTCAAGCTCTGCCGCCACCAACTCCAACTTCTCGGCAACCGTCTTTTCCGCATTCTGCGGTCTCTTGGCCACACTCGCCCACACCTCCCCATGACGAGGCTCGTTCTGCACGCACTTGGCCACCAGCTCAGCGCGCTTCTCCTGCGTCCCATGCTGGCAGAGGAAACGATGATACCAAGCCCAGCTATCGCCACAGTCCGGATCAAGAACGAGCGCCTTCTCAAACCAGTTCTGAGCCTTGTCCAGCCGGCGGTCAGCCCAGAAGATGCGGGCGACGGTAACGAAGAGGATGGCGTCGCTGTCTGCCTTCTTGATGGCCTCGAGGCTTCGCTGCTTCCGCTGCGTCCGCGGCTCGAGGTGCCAGATCTGCTCGACCCATAAGAGGCCACTCCGGGGCACAGCCTTCTGAGCGCGCGCCATCAGGTTCCGCGCCTGGGCCATATTGCCCGCCCGCCGCTCAAGCCGGACCGACTCGCACCAAATCTCCGGGCTGAGCGGAGCCGCGAGCCGGGCGCGGTCGAGAATGGACCTCGCCTTGACCAGCTTGCCCGTCCGCTCCTCGAGCCGGGCGTGGAGCAGCCAAAGCGGAACGGAGCCGGGGACGGCCTTGACGCCGGCGGCGTAGGCCTCGCGCGCCGCGTCGTTCTGGCCCAGGTCCTCGTATATCTGACCCTTGAGCATCCACAGCTTCGGCGTAGAGGGGAATCGGTCGAGGGCCTGCAGCACCAGATCCAGCGCCGCTTCCGTCTGGCCCATTACCCGCTCGAAGACGATGGACTTGAGCCAGACGCGATCCGTCGGCGCCCGATCCCGGGCTTGACCCAGCAGACGACGCGCGTCGTCCCCCAAACCGTTGTCCGACTCGAGCTTGACGGCCGAAAGCCAGATATCCTCATTATCGGGGTTGTACTTAAAGCCCCTCTTGAGCACCAGCCGGGCGTTGCCGAGTTCGCCAACCATCCACTTCTCGCGGGCCAGCGCCATCCACAGCTCCGAGCTGTTGCTGCACTTCTCAACCGCTTTCTCCAGCAGCGCCCACAGCGACTCGCGCGTGCCGTGCGTCCGCTCCAGGTCCGCAGCCGCCATCCAGGCCGTCCGACTGCCTGGGAAATGGCGCAGCAAGTGGGCGTAAATGGCCCTCGCCGTCTCGTACCGGCCCCGGTTGATGCTGGCCTTGGCCTCCTCCATCCATATGTCCTTGCGCTCGTTGTCCTCCTCTAACCCCCAGCTCAGCGTCTCGCGCACGATGGCCTCGCAAGTCACAAGCGCCCCTTCCTGCTCGCATTTCTCCGCCTCGGCGATCCAGTCCTCACGCGACGGCATGGCCATTTCCTTAGCCAAAACCTGTACCGCCCGCTTCATCACGTTGACATTGTGACCCTCGCCCAGCTGCTCCTGTAGCCGCGCCGCCGCGATCCAGATCTCGTGCGACGTCGGCACAGCCTTGCGCGCCCGGTTCAGCACCTTTTGCGCCTTATCCGGCGTCTCCAGCCGAGCCAGCGCCAGCCAGAGGTCCACCGACAGCGGTATCAGATCCGTCGCCTTGGCCAGCAGCAGCCTCGCGTCCTTGGCGTCCTCCTCCAGGTTGACGGCCTCCTTCCACAGCGCCTCCGACTCGGGCACGTGGTCGAGTGCCTGCCGCACCACCCGCTTCTTGTTGCTGGTGAGTGTCTCCAGCTTCATGGCCTCGACCCATAGCCGGACCGAGTGCGGATTAGACTCGAGGGCGCGTCGCGCGATGACTTTCGCATTGGCCGACTCGCTGTTGAACCGGATATTCTCAAGCCAGGCGTCTTCGCTCTTGGGACACTGCGCACAGCCCTTGTCGATAGTCTTGCGCGCCGCCACCGTCTTGCCTGCCAGCTCCTCGAGACGAGCGGCCGCGATCCAGCCGAGGGCATTGTTGGGGTTCGTCTTGACCACCGACTGCAGCAGCTCCCGCACGCGGTTGACGTCGCCCACTTGCGCCTGCGCTCCGCCCTGCATCTTGTTGAGGCTGGTGATGTATCCCTGCGGATCGATGCTGGTCGAGCTACCGCCTTCGCCCCCCGTCACCGACGACTGCGACGCCTGCTCCAACCTCGACTTGAGCACCTTGTCGCGCGCGGCTCCAATCTCGGCAAAGTTGGTCATGGTGCCATCAACGCCGGCCTCGTCAGCCACCGTCGTGCTCATCTCTGTCGAGTCACGGGCAGCGGCCAGCACGCTGTCGGGCACGGCGTAGAAGCGTTGTCGAAGCGCCTGCTTGCTACGCCGGTTCTTGCCCGTCAGGTCGCCGACTTCAGGGAGGTTGGCCCACTCATCATCGGTGACGGTCGAAAGGGCTCGCTTGAGGTCGGTAAACTGCTGCTGAATCTTGGGATTGTTGCGCTCGTACTCGTTCCGCTCGGCGTTTTCCCTCTCCTCGCGCTGCCGCTTGCGTCGGTCCATTCGCTCGTCGACCCATTCCCAGATACGATCCGCCTCCTCGTCTTCCTTGTCGTATACGCCGCCAGCGAAGAGGCCCACCTCGTTGTCCGGGTCTTGAAACCGACCATCATCGTCATCCGCCTCGGCGTCATCCTTGCCCTTTTTCTTATCCTTTCCGTCTGGCGCGATACCCAGCTGCGCCGCACGTTTGGCCAGAGCCTCTTTTATCTGATCCTCGCTGGGCCCATCGCGAGCTGGACCTAGATCTGATCGAGTCGTGAAGCCGGTCGCGCCCCGACCAAGACCGGCCACGTAGTTTTCCGGGGCCGGCTGGCTCAGGAAATCGCGCCGAGTCGTCATGGCGGTTAGCTTTTAGAGTCAGTGTTAGTCACTTTGTACATGAAAAGAAGCAAAAGATGAGCGCCGCCTCTTACCGTCGCCCTTCGAAGGCGCGGCGCAAGAGACGATCAAAAGTTGAATGATGATGGTCGATGGTCAAAATCCGCTGTCGTAGCCTGGTAGGAGGTAATAAGAGGTTGAGGAGCTTATCGATACGTCGGCTCTTTCTCGGCTAAAAAAATCCCAGCACCTCACGACGGCTAACGACGAGGCCAAAGTCATATCTTCATCAATAACATCTTCTACCTCCCGTCTCCAACATGGCAAAAGCCAAGTCCAAACCGCTCTCCCGCGGAAGCAGCGCCACCAGCACGCCCTACGACCGCCCCAGCAAAAAAACCAACGTCTTCAAATTCAACACAAACGTCGGGCAGCACATCCTCAAGAACCCAGGCGTGTCAGACGCCATCGTCGAAAAGGCGCACCTCAAACCGACGGATACCGTGCTCGAGGTCGGGCCCGGGACGGGGAATCTTACGGTGCGCATCTTGGAGAAGGCTAGGAGATGTATCTGCGTCGAGCTGGATCCTAGGATGGCGGCAGAGGTCACCAAACGTGTGCAGGGGAAGCCTGAGCAGCGCAAGCTTGAGGTTATTCTTGGGGATGTTATCAAGACGGAGCTGCCCAGCTTCGACGTCTGCATCTCCAATACCCCTTATCAGGTACGCCGAGTCCCCTGTTACCTCGTCTACGGTGATGATACCATGCTAACCCTCTCAAGATCTCCTCCCCCCTCGTCTTCAAACTCCTCTCAATGCCCAACCCACCCCGAACATCAATCCTCATGTTCCAACGCGAATTCGCCCTCCGACTAACAGCCCGTCCCGGCGACGCCCTTTACTGCCGACTCTCAGTCAACGCCCAATTCTGGGCCAAGATCACCCACGTCATGAAAGTCGGCAAGAACAACTTCAAGCCGCCGCCGCAAGTCGAATCCTCGGTCGTGCGCATCGAGCCCAAGCTAGGAAAGGACCGTCCCAACGTCAGCTGGGACGAGTGGGATGGCTTGCTGCGCGTCTGCTTCGTCCGCAAGAATAAGACGCTGCGCGCCAGTTGGCTCGGGACCAAGGAGGTGCTCGCCATGGTAGAGAAGAATTACCGCACCTGGTGCGCCCTCAATGGCGTGCCCGTCGATGACACGCCGCAGGAAGACGACGACGACGTCGCAATGAACGCCGCAGACGAAGCCATGGACGTCGACGTCGACGACGAAGACGCCGACACCCCCGATTTCTTCAAATCCCTCACCACCTCCGCCCCCCCCAAAACCAAGAGCAAACGACAACGCACCAAAGTCGCCGCCCTCGTACGCGAGAAGCTCCGCAAGGTCCTCGAGGACGTAACAGGTCTGGCCGACCAGCGATCCAGCAAGTGCGACGAGAACGACTTCCTGCGCCTCCTCTTGGCCTTTAACCAGGAGGGCATTCACTTTTCCTAACCTCGGATCTTGTCTTCTTTGTGCTCAAAGATGGGGTTGCTTGTCATGGTGGGTGTGGCTACCATGGTGATGTGCTTACGGACTCTGTCCGTTGGCCATCGATGATAGACTCCAGCTCAATTCCGCTTCGCCACGAGTATGGGAGGCATGTCCTAACCAGGCCAATCCTCTACATACCATCCACAAAGAGCAGCCACGCCGTCAGAATTCCATACCAACCAACCACGAACCCAACGACAACCGTCCAGCCTCAACCCCCATCTCTGCAGAAGCCCACAGCTGAATCTCAAATCACAAACATCCTCACAGGAACCCACGGCAAATCAATCATCAGGATTCATCCGGGCTGCAAAAGATATGTCGTCGCAGTGGTCGTCACCACCATTGGCTTGCAAGACACCATCACAACTCGTCCAATGGTATCTGTACATATCCCACATGTTGATGCGAATACCCTCATCTCGTCAATTGGTCATCAAAGCCTCAACGCCCTCAACCTCTCCCTCTCCAGCCACGACATCACATACCATGACAACCACCAACACCATCACCCCAGCCAATCCCTCAAATCACCATACCATTCGCTGTCTAAAAGCACAACCGCTCAAGCCAGTCCCATCCGTCACGCATCAATGCCACCTTCGCCATGCATGTTTTTGTCATGTTTTTCTTCTTTCTTCTTGTCATGTCGTAAGCGCGTTAGAACAAGGTCTCACCACGTCACCACCCCCTTTTGGCCCGTCTATCCTTGAGTATTCGTACCAAGAAGAAGAAAAGCCAGTATCCTCTCCCCGGCCAGCAAAAGCAAAGAGGGGAGATGAGCTGAATCAACGTGATATCTGCCACCCTCCCCCCTAATCCTTCCCCTTCCCCTTCCCCTTAATCGTAATGTGTTGCTTCTTCTCTTTTTCTCTCCTCCGCTTGGCCAGCCCAGCTTCCGAGTTCGTCCGGGCACGATCCCCCGAATCCGAATTGTAGCGAGGCCGGCCCGTTGCTGAGAAACTTCAAGGATGCCACCGGGCGATTATGAGCGCTGCAAAGACAACAGGGGGAAAAAACCAGCTTGCCCTTCCTATCTATGACCGCCAGAGAAAGACTTTGTGAATAAAAGGGAAACGTGTGATATGATGGAGAGCAGTGGACAAGCCATGCCCTTGGACGTCTCCTCCCAACGCCACGCGAAAGATTGGATATCCCGCTACCCGACCCAGGCGGAAGCTCCGTATCGGACATCTGCCGTCGTCGTCTTGTTAGGCTTGGGCGACGGCTTGTTGGCCGAGTTGGGCTTCACCGTCGTTCTTCCAGCCACCGTGGCGCTGCGCACGTGAGCGCTCAGGGGTAAGCTGTACTTGACGACGCCCTTGACGATGAGGTCGAACTCGTGCTGGTGGATGCGCACCCACCGCGCCGAGCCGCCAAACGTGTTGTTGCCCGGGTATGGTAGCTGCATCTCCGCCGTCGACTTGGACGTTCCCTGGTGAAAGAGGGAGCCCTCGAAAGTGAGGGAGCTGTCAAAGGACGAGACGCGGCCCAGTAGCAGGTTCGGCCTGCTGTCGTTATCGCCGTCGCCATCGTCGCCCGGTCCAAGGGGCGGATCGTTGAGGGGATCGTCGAGGAGGCGGGCGTCATCGTCGTCAGCGTACCAGTACGGCGTCGCAAACTCCGACTTGGCGAAGATTTCGAGATTCGCATGGTCGATGGTGATGACGACGATGTTTGGGTTGTGCGCCTTGACCGTCAAGTCGAACATGAGCACCTGCTCGCTCGTCACCACGTTGCCAATAGACACAATCTCAATGTCCGTCATGGGCTGCGACGTGGCAAACATGAAGCCGATGGCGCCCGTAATGACGAGCAGGAACATGATGGTCAGTACGAGACAGGCGGCGAAGCGGTTGAGGTACGACGACGGCCTCGTGTACGTCTGCTGCGACTCGGCCTGGCGCAGATTGTGCGGCCCGCGCCGGCTCCGGCTCCCCCTGAGGGAGCGCGCCGTCGTCTCGAGCAGGGGCGTGCGCTCGTCATCGGCGCCCGTATCGTCCATATCGTAGCTCGACGACATCTGCATCGACGACCGCTTGGTGCTGAGGTGGCCGCGCGCCGACTGATAGATTCTCGGACTCGGAGGCGGGCCCGAGCCGTCGCGCGGCTGAAGCTTGGATTTGGCCGCCGCGTTCTGGAAGGGCGACTCGTTATCGAAGAGGGAGGCGTGGCCATTTCCGGGCTGCCGGCCCCATCTGCCGATGTGATGATGATGCCGCAGCGTGCCGCGCGCCGAGCCGCCGGCGCTCCGTCCGGTGCCCTTGCCGTCCTCGTCGCCGGGCGCCAGGCCGTCGCTCGCGTTGCCGCCTCCGCCAAACGTGTTGACAAACTTCATGCTCTTCTTGGGGACGGGGCCGTGGGTGTGGCCGCCGCCCTCCATGACGCCGTAGATGGATCGCAGGTTGTTACGATCGGCTTGGCTGACCATGGAGGTGGCGCTGGGCGTGCGCGAGTGAAACCTGCGGTTCGTCCGCTCCGTATTGTCTGGGGGGTTGGAATCGTAGACGAACGTCTCCTCCGAGTCGGACGTGTTGGCCTCGTCGACGGCGCTGGCAATCTTGGCCTCGAAGATGTCGGCCTTTGACGAACCTGGTAGAGTCGCGCCACGTCAGCAAACAAAAGGCTACACAAAACGGCGACTTGTGCGGCCCGACATACCGGTTCCCGAGTTGACGGGCGGTTGCTTGCGCGCCGGCTTCTTCTTGTCCCTCTTGGGTTTGATCGTCTCGGCGCTGGGCTTGGCCTTGAGCGTCCCGTTTGCGCTCTCGGACTTGGTGCCCGTCGAGAGAACCACCTGCGGCACGCTTGGGACCGTCTCCGTCTCGACCGTCATGGTCTGCGTCGAGCCCTCCGTCTTGGGCTTGAGCTGCTTGGTGGAGACGGCGCTCGACTGGCGCGAGATGAGGCCCGGCGTGGGAGGAAGGGCGGGCGGGCGCTGCATATCGGGCCTGGGCGCGGCCGTGCCAGCCTCCGCGGCCGGCGGATGCGTCGAGGCGGCCGAAGCCTTTGCGACGTGGGCGCGGCCGCCGTCGCTATCCGATTGGCAATCAGGACCGGCGGGCTTCCCGTCCTTGACCTGGTCGGCTTGTGCGGATGACGACGGTGCTGGATTGAGAGGCGCCGCAGGAGAGTTGTTCTGGCTGACCTCCTGGACGGTCTCGAGTGGACCGCGGATGGGGGTTCGGATACCCGACAGCATGAGTGAATCATCGGGTTCGGGATCGAGCGAAGGGGGTTGCTGTAGTGCGTCGGGAGGCAGAGGGGGGAGAGTCGGCCGCTGGACGCTGATGAGGGGAGTATCGTGGTCGCCTCGTCGTGCGGCCGGAGGTTTCGACAGCTGGGGGGGAGGAGAACGCAGACGGGGCGAGACGGGCCAGCGGTGACTGTCCTTGAGGTCCTGCAGGGCCGGGGGCTTCTGGGGAGCGGACGGCTGCTGGGCCTGAGGGTCCCTATTGGCCGGACGGAGGTTGGGGGTTGTGGCGGAGGAGATGGTCGTCGTCGTCGTCGTGGCCGCCGTCTCGGCCGGCTTCGTCTGGCGGGAGCGTCCGAGGGCGAGGGAAGGCGTCTGCTGGCGGCAGGGCTGGTTGCTGGTGACGGGAGAGGAGTCGAGAGAGGGTGTGGGAGAGGTTGTGGCTGAAGAGTGCCTCGACGATTTGGGGGCGGCGTGCGGCATGGCGGTGTTGGAGGGAGGCGTAGGCGAGGTGGGTTCGATGTCGTCGGCAGAGGGTTGTTGCGTGGCGCCGTCACCGACGGCCGGTGACCTGTCCATGGGTGAGTGAGTGAGTGGGTGAAGAGGCGAGCCAAGGCTGGGTCAAGACGAGGTCGACGTCGTGATTCGAGGGCAGTGTGTCATGGTGGTTGGACCGTCATCGAAGTGACGCGATCCAAGGCAAGCAAGCAAAGAGAAGCTGCGAGATCCGAGACGGGGTCAAAGGCAGGGAAGGTCGACCGGCGGAAGCTGGGGGCTGCAGGCCCTTGGGGAAGTCTGGTCGTCGCGAGACGAAATGGGCCAAGGGCGATTGGCCGCTGGGGGTCGGATGGAACAATGTGTCGGGTCGTCGTGCGCTGCTGTATGTAGCACGCCCTACCTAGTCGAGAGGCATGGATGGATGAAGGAGGGAGGGAGGGAGGGAGGGGGGAGTGTGAGGGAGTGCGAGTGGGAGTGCGAGAGGGAGCCCCAGAGGGAGTGCGGTTCGGGGAACGATGATGCTGCGACGGGCGGCGGTGCAGGGTAGGCGACACCGTGCGCACCGACACGGAGAGCCATCGGGCTCAGGGGCAGTGACGGGGGAGCAGCCCGGGTGGGTGCCGTGTTTCTCGTGCCTTGCTTGGTGGGCACCCTGCTGAAGACACAGTGCGGTAGCTGGCCCCTACGGGCAGGCACAACCTTGCTGGGGGCCTCAGCCCGCGGGCTGGCCTTGGATTTTGGGGCGGACCAGCGCAACGCCCGCTAGTGCCCGGACCTGGATGGAAGGATGGATGGCTGGATGGATGGTTGGATGGATGGACCTACGGGTGGTTGATGGATGGATTTGTTGTTGCTGTTGCCCAACGGCGCCAGCTCATCAATGGATCCCCGAAACCCGGTCAGCTGCCGGGGGGAGTTCGTATGTACGGGTTTCTACCTGGATTCGTTCTATTCTACGGGATGCCTACCTACCCGCCCAACTGCCAACGGCGTTCAGGGAGAGAGACAAGACACAAAAAGCCAACAAGACAGACAGAGACACACACATGGGACGCTGGATCGCTCGTCCCCGTCAGACCGGTTAGCCCAAAACGTGTCATCGAGATCATGTCCCAACCGTCAGCACGCTCAGGCCCGGACAAGACTATCCGTACCGTGCCCTCCATACGGTGCGCCGCGCGTCGTCCATCGTCAAAACCACCCCCCTTCCATGTCTCAGCAGTATACTAATGTAAGCCAGACCAGATGGCAGAATGAAACGCCCACCGTCATCCTCGCTCGCTCGCCACCGCGCGTCATTTACGTAGCACCGCCCAGCCCGTCACCAGACCTCGCGAGAACAAGCTTTTCCAAACATCAGGCCAGCCGCTACGCCCATCCTGTCCAGAGGCCTGCAGCCCCGTTGTCCTCTCACGGCTCGACACGACTGGATTCGACGAGGGCCACATGTCGCCCGAATCACGCGCCCAGACTGCATCCGGAGCCTGACAAGAGAAGCTTGGAGCAAAAGGGCCGGCCCGTCACACACCCTTAAGCCAACAACTAACAACTCTCTTTCTTGTTCTTACTCTTCCCAAGCCAACGCCATCGTATGGATGCATCTATCTATCTAGCTGACAATGTCCAGCCTTGGTTCATGCCGCTCGTCTGACGGCAGACCCAGGAAGCTTGTGTTTGACTCGCATGTTGGCGAGGCCGCGCGGCTCGTATTTGTGTTCATCATTCAGCCTGCGTGTCACCAATGCACGAGCCAGACTCGATCCTCCCAAGTGCCTTCTTGACCTTCATACAGCCCACAAGGATCACAACGGTTAGTTCAAATCCCTACGAATACTGCAGGTAGAGAAAGAGCCTCACTCGGCATGCATATATCTAATGGCGTAAAATCGTTACAACCCCCGACTTCATCGTCCCGTGCCCGTTTTATCCCCCTTGCCATCAGCCGCGCGAGTTTCGTACATAAAAGCAACCATCAAGAAAACCCGCCCCCCTGCTCCCCTTTTCCCAGCATCAGGGGACCATGAAGAAGGAAAAAAACAGACCGCTCCGTAAACGAAAAGCAAGAAATAGACGCCGGCCGCCGGATGATGCCAAGATAACCTACCCAACGTTTTGTGTGCCTCGTCCATCTGTCCTCTACTCGGGGATCGCGCTGGCCTGTCCGTCTTCCTTCTTGACGCCAGCAGCCCATCCAGCCCAGCCCTGCAACCAGCTGGACCGCTTGTTGGCCGCCGCGGGCGTCATGTCTGCCTTTTCCTGCACCAGGAGCAGCGGTCGAGGCTTGCCGCCGGCAAACGTCGTCTGTTTGTCCGAGTGGGACCTGGGCGGCGACTGCGAGGGGGGCGTCGACACTCCGCCCGACTCGGTGCCGCTGAGGCTCGACGTCTCGCTGCGCATGCCGGGAAAGTTGCCCGAAGCCGCCGGCTGGCTGCTGCTGCTGCCGCCACTAGGGTTGCGCGCCGCCGCGTTGGGGTTCCCCGACAGGCCGGGCGGTGAGAAGAGCGTGTGAGAGTGCCGGCCGTGGACCGACGGCGGCGGCGGCGACGATGACGACAGCTTGCGGTCCGGGCTGCCTCGGAAGGGGCTGCGGTTGGTGGTTCCCAGGAACTGCTCGCTCTGCGGCCGGACCCGTCGCGTGCTCGTCGTCCGGCCCAGGTTGCCGATGGGAATTCTCGGCGCCGTGTCCGGGTCGGTGTGACCCGTGCCGGACGTCGGCATGTACGACATGGGCCGCGGCTTGGCCGGTTTGATCGCGGGAACGCCGGCGGCCAGTGACCGGGCCCGCTGCATTAGCGTCGGCTGCTTGCCGTCTGGTGGCGAGGGAAGGTCCTTGTTCATGTCGATGGGCGGACGCAGCTCGCCAGAATGCGACAGGACCGACTCAAACTCCTGGAACTCGAGCAGGCGACCAATGATCTTGTTAATATACATGGTCAGCGCCTTGTTCTGCTCCTTGACCGACTTGAGCTCGGCCTCGAGCCGGCGGTCGCGGTCCGGTTCGCCCTCGGCCGTCGACAGCTCGTCGGCCAGACACGACGACGACTTTCCCTCGAGGGCATCGAGGGCATCCTGATTGGCGTTGCTGCTCATGTAGCTGAAGTCTCCCTTGAGCGTCTTTTCCTGCAACAGCAGCTGGTAGCTCTCGTTGTCCTCGAGCAGGCGGGCGTTGGCCATGCGCGCCTCGACCAGCAGCCGCTCCAGCTCCTGCAACCGGCTTCCGTCCTGGTTGTCCGTCTCGACCAGCTTGATCTGGGCCTCGGCGAGCTCGAGCCGCAGCGACTCGATGAGCTTGTCCTTTTGCAGGATCAGCTTGGAGCTGTTGCGCGAGTCGCTGCGCTGCATCGACGATGATGGAGCGAAGCTGCCGTCCAGCGAGGGAGAAGACGACGAGGGGCCCGCTGCGGCGTCCGTCAGCGCCCTGGTCACCGTTGCCTCCTCGCCCGCCAACTCACGCTGTCGAGATAGGCGGCCGCCATCGTCGTCGGCGTTGCGCTGGGCCAGGCTGTCCTTGAGCCGCTGGATGACGGCTTGCATCTCCTCCTCGCGGTTGGCCAATTCCTCCTTTTCCTTATGGATGGCGCTCCGCTCCGACTCGTAGATGGACTCCATCTCTCTGATTTTCCGCGTCGCGTCGCGCTTTTCGTTGTTGAGGACGTCAATCTGCTCCTCAAACTCGTGGACCCGGTCCTCGAGTCGAGTAGAAGCCTGGACGGCGTCGTCGAGTTTCGCCTGCAGCACGTCCGTCTGCTTCATATACTGCTCCGACTGCGTCTCCGCGCGGGCCAGACGCTGCTGCAGATCCTCAACGGCCAACGCCGTCTCGGCCCGAGCGTCGGACTCGACCGCCTCTCTCCTCGCCGGGGCCGCGGGCCGGGCAGACACGAGACCGGCACCGCTGCGAGACGGACGGGAGCGTGCATGGCCAGTGGGCGTCGAGGCGCGCGGCCCGCTGCGGCTGGGCGAGCCGCCGGGTGAAGCTGTTGCTCCTGGCGGTCGCTTGGAGGCGACAGTCGACATTTGAAGGGGGAGGGAAAAAAGGGATAAGGATTCTCGTTCAGCAGGGAGGGATGTGATGTCAGCCGGTATCACGGCATCGGCCGTAACTGGTGGTCAAAAGAGTGCTCAGAGTCGGTTTCCGAGGTAGATGGGAATAAAGGAGGAGAACAACAAATAATAACACTCGAGCTTCACAAGACACGGTTTCCCCCGTTTCTGCTCGGCCGACTCCACATGCGGCACTGGGTAGGTATCGGCTGCGGGAAATCAGCAGGCGAGGTACCTGGTGGGAGGATCAATGCTGGGAGGACGCTGGGAGGATGCTGGGGGGATGCCGGGGGATGCCGGGGGACGCTGGGGGATTACCCTGTGGTGGATCAAGACAACAACGAGGACGAGATGATGATTCCTGCGCAGGAGAGGATAGGGCCTTAAGCTGTCTGCAGCGGCAGATTCCCGCTCCCTTCTGCAACCCCCTTCACCAGGTACGAAGATGTAGGTAGTAGGGAGGAGATAGCGCAGACCGGCGCAGGCCGGCGCTCTCCGGAACGTTGGACCCTCCATCCATCACGTTGCCACCCTGCTAGCCTCCTACCTGGCCGTAGCCTGTAGGTAGGCCCAGCAGTGCTACAGCCTATACAACCTACCAGTCACCAGTCACCACCCATCATCACCTCCAGTAGCCCAGCCTTCTCGACGGTGGCGGCCGACCAAGAATGCCTGCTAGAAGCCGCTAAACTCGGTGTCTGGGGGATGCCCGCTCCATTGACTCTCCCGTTCTTGATCCTCCTCCCTCGGGCCTAGCGTCTCCCCGGCTTCCGGTCGCGCTTGTGTTTCCCCGGCTCCCGGACACGCATTTGTGCCATTATGTATGTACGAATATGTATTCACTGAGCTTGAGACGAGGCACGCCCTCTCCGTTGTCGCCTTTGTCGACAACCTAGTTTCCACGAGGCCTTTAGACGCCCGCCGCCACCATCCGAGCGGTAATCGAAACCTCCGCCGTTGGCCGGACGGCGGCTGACCTGACAGACCCCCATTCATCCAGCCCCCCTTCACCGAGTTGGACATGACACAGCTAGCCGAGTAAATGGTTTGACGCCGATGCGCAAAACGGGGCTAACGCCTCTGGTTATTCATCCGCTGTCAGGCACACGAGCCTACGAGACACATGCCAGCAGAACCGTCGACCCAATCCCGTCACCTCGAGTCGCGTCATGGCATTGGTATATCCTGCGAGATTAAACCCGTCCCAGCAATCCTCCAACGCCTGCCTTGCCTGCCGACTCTTCTTTCATCTCGTGCCGTTTTAAGCCTGTTGGTCGGCGAGGATGTCCGAGTCACCAGCGTCCAGGATGGCGAGGGTGGAACACCGGTACAACTTTCCGCAGGCGGTGCCAAGCTCGATCTGCAGAAGCATGTATTGTAAGCTGATCATGAACCCTCCAAAGTCGACGTCGCGACTTTTTCTCAGGGTAGCTACGTCAAGACGATCATCTCGTCGAGACATGTGACGCTGGAGCCGTCCGAGGCGGTACGTTCCCTATCGGGACCGTCTTGATCGGAACTCCCTGTAGGACAAGGAGAAAAAGGCATTCACTGCTCTTGTGTAGAATGTCATGTACTCACGTTGTTACCGGAGAAGTGGTGGATGGGAGCCTTGGACAGCATGCTGTAGTACTCGAGCTCGCTCTTCCGGAGAGGCGGCGTGTTGCCGGCGATGATGATGAGCTTGGCCTTGCCGCTGCGTAGGCTCTTGAGTGTAGACTTGTAGCCCAGAGTGACTGCGCAGACTCGTGATTTAGCCCTGGTGGTTTTAACATGGAGCGCGTGCAGCGTACCTTTGCCCGACTTCATCACCAGCGCCAACTTGGAGTTGATGCTATTGGCATCTTTCTTGCTCTTCTTTTGAGGGGCCATCGTGACGATCGGGTGCGGCGAAGCGGCTGGTTAGGAGGCTTCAAGGTGGACAATCGCGCAGATGGACTGGAAGATTTTCGCTCAGTTTGATACGACCAACTTTCGGCGGGTCAGGGCTTGGTAGGCGATGCCGGCCAATCGTGGCTGCGCCATGCCCCGATCTAAGCCCTAAAGCGCCGGAGTTTAGGCGACCGGCCACCAAGTCGTGCTTACCAAGCCTGCTTTGAAATCCAATCTGGTGCGCAGAGGGCAGAGACAGACCAAGCCCGTGCCTCAGGTCGGACTTCAACTCTTCCCCCTTCTCATCACCACTTCCGGGCACGGCTCAGCAAATTTGGACAAGATGGCCCGTCGTCCTGCCCGCTGCTACCGCTACTGCAAGAACAAGGTGAGCCTCGAAACGGGCGACGAGGGTTGAAGAAGCCGGACTCGCGGTTGTTGGAAAAACGCAGCATCGGCCCTGGCTGACCGCTCCGATAGCCGTTCCCCAAGTCGCGGTTCAACCGTGGTGTTCCGGATCCGAAAATCAGAATCTTCGATCTCGGCCGCAAGCGCGCCAACGTGGACGACTTCCCTCTCTGCATCCACCTCGTCTCCAACGAGTATGAGCAGCTGAGCTCCGAGGCTCTCGAGGCCGCCCGCATCTGCGCCAACAAGTACCTAGTCAAGCACACTGGCAAGGAGGGTTTCCATCTCCGCGTCCGCGCCCACCCTTTCCACGTCGTTCGTATCAACAAAATGTTGTCGTGCGCCGGCGCCGATAGACTGCAGACGGGTATGCGCGGTGCATGGGGCAAGCCCAACGGCACTGTCGCCCGTGTCAATATTGGCCAGATCATCATGAGCGTCCGCACTCGCGATTCGAGTACGTTTATCGGGTTCAGTATCAGGAGATGAGTCGCAGCCGCTAACACGATGATGCAGGCCGAGCTCTCGCCCTCGAGGCCCTGCGCCGATCGCAGTACAAGTTCCCCGGCCGCCAAAAGATCATCATCTCCAAGAACTGGGGCTTCACCCCCTTGCGTCGCGAGGACTACCTCGAGCGCAAGGCTGCGGGCCGCGTCAAGGTAGACGGTGCCTACGTACAGTTCCTCAGCAACCACGGTCGTTTGGCAGACAACATGCGGCGCTTCCCCGAAGCGTTTCAGTCCCAGGCTTGAGCGAGTGTAAATTGGCACGGGTGTGGTAGGCGTCAGCTGGGCGTGTCAACATCGGCTCTTGGGTTGCAAGCGTTGGTCAGGGACATTGGCGAGTGCTCTAGACGCAGGAGAGAATTCGATGACCACATCACGGCGTGCAAAGTCGTTACGTCAACTGTGCTTCCTTTGGTTGATTACATAGTCGTCGTCTGTGTTCAAGTTGCGACACTAGAGGACCGTGACACGGCGGGACAAGGAAGGACAGGGCGAGACAGGGCCCCAGACGCAACGCGTTTTCCCATTTGCTCAAGCCTTTCCTCGCCACAAGGGCGCTGCTTTTGAGGCACCGGGGCCTTGCTAGAGTTACGTAGCCCAACCCAATGCCAGCCTATAGAGGGGACACGTGAAGGCATGCCCAGGGATCGTGACACAGGGTCACGAAACCCCGATGGCTACCCGAGCAGGGGGGCATGATGCCTTTCACCCAAAGGGGGAGTAGAGCGGTGGCTACGTCATGATGTCGGCACCTGGTCTGCCAGCTCAGCGCCATGATGCTAATGCAGGTCGAGTTCCCCGACGGGCGGAGTGATTGCACGAGGACATGGACACGAGCGGTGCATGCTTGTGTGTTGGTTGATTAATCTATCGATGACATCTCATGCCAGTCCAGTCAGTGTGTCTTGTGTCGGTGAGACCGACTCCATCAATGCCTTCATGTTGGTGGAGGAAGTGAGTGAGTGCTTGCCACTGCTTGGTGCACCAGAAGCAGCAGATGGTGGCTACAAGGTCGATACGCAATTCGCATAATGCGTGACGCATGCACGCGTCACTCTGTGGTGCTACTGGAGCGCGGCCCAAGTACCTCACAAGTAGCGATTAGCACGCAGCCCGACCGGGAGCGACGAGATAAGCGGCTCCATGCGGGCCCCCCTGGGATCCCTTTTCTCGCGGCAGCTTAATTGGCCTCCCTCCCGTGAATCGGTCTCTCGCTCTCCTCCCTCCAGCAAGTTTCGTCGTTTCTCCCCGTGACCTTCTTCTCTCGACGATCCCTGTCTGTTAATCTCGGGCTCAGAAAACATCATCTTGCCTCGTCAAAGCCCCCATCTCACGCCTCTCAGCCGGGTTGTCCCTAGAAAGAACCCCTACAGACTACCAAGAAGCCAGAAATCCGCCGCGACGGCGCTGGCAAGACTCGTGCGACCGCGTGTGTCGCGTCGATATTAGCGCCGTCGCCCGTCTCGGACATAACACTACCTACGCAAGGCTGCTTCACCCTCCCATTTCGTCTCCATCGAATCATGGCCTTTCAGCAGCCTCTTCAGCGCGTCTCTCGTCCAGCCAATGTCGATGATCATGACCACGGCCATGTACGCACCCGCTTATCGCCTGAGCGGCACCAGGCGTCCGGGTCTTGGGTTCTCTTCTCTCCGCCCACCGAGTTGACGACGACGTCGTACCTTAGCGAGACGGATCGATCGATTCCCACGCCTGGGCGTTCGCAGTTGAGCGACCTCGGAAGCCTCAATACCGTCGCCAGATCCTTGCAGCCCTCAGACGCCGCCTCTCAACTGCTCATCCTCCCCGCAGCCGACGATGCGTCGATCGAGGATGACGCTGAGCTCGACAGTCTCGATAGCCATCTACCCGGGTTCAGATCGCTACCTGGCTCGCACGCCTCGTCGCCCGCCGAGAGCCAGAAAGCGCAGCCGGTACTGCCGTCGCACGATGGTCTCGGCTCCTTTCGCCTGCCAGACCAGCCCGTACTGGGCAGGGAGGCTCAGGATACCATTTATCAGTTTGAGAGATTCAACCCGCGCAGGGTACGTCGCAGGCTCGACAGCTTCAACCGCGGCCAACTCGACTCGGAGCACGGCCCTCGGTCTGAGGAGGAGGTGAGGCTGCGGATCGAGGCATGGAGGCTGGAACACAGCCGCACACTCCTCGACGAGGTGCAGCGAGAGACACGGCGGAGGCTCAAGTCACAGGCCTCGATGCAGCGCTTCCAGCGGAGTACCGCGTCTGACGCCGACTGCATGTCCTGGCACGACGAGGACCACGTACAATCGGGACGAGAAGACGAAGCCTTGCTCACTCGCATCGTGCGCAAGGTGCTCAAAGACCTCATGGGACTCGATGACAGGTTACTGGCTTTGCTCCTGGGCGACGCGTTACCCCCTGAGGCCAGCGCTTTCCCGCAAGGCGATCAGCTGTCGTCAGCCGAGACGCACGAGTCGGTTCGCCAGCTTCGCCTCGTGGAGACGCTGTCGAGGGAGCTGAGCGTCGTGGTCCGCCAGCTGTCACCTCATCCGGGTGCCTTTTCGACGTATGCGCGGATGCAGTCGACTCCTCTACCCTACGCTGGTCTGCCCGTGATTCTCGAGTCTGGCGATGCGACCCATGCGAACGATGTCGAGCCGAAAAGCCGGAACCCGTCGGCTGTTGACTTTCAGCCAACGATGGCGCGACAATGCTCCATCGGAGTAGACGAGTCTCGGGACGAAAGCAAGACGGACAGCACCTTTACGCAGGACGAGTGGGAGAGGAACCTCGACGCCAACCTCGTCTTCCGATACGTGCTATCGCGCTTCTCCGGCCGGTCCAAGAAGGCGTCGACGGCGACCAGCTGCCACTCAAGCACGTCTCCGGCGCAAGACAGCGCAGCCAAGATGACGCGCGTTCGGCAACATCACCCGCTCATCGGACGCGCCCGGCCGACCTTTAAGACGACGATGCCCTCCAGCAGTCCCGCGGCTCTGCGACACCACAGCAGCTGCGCCAGCCAGAGCACGAGACGGTCGGCGAGGAGGAGCAGCTGTTCGTCGCGGCATTACTGGGACGTGGGCGGATCGTCGCACGGAGGGGGGGTGGGCAGCTGGGGGGAAGTGTAGATGATGTATATGTATAGTAGAGGAATCGCCGCTCTGTGTCGGTATCGTGTTTTTACCTTTTTAGAGAATGACTTGATGACGCGTCGGCGATGGAAGTCTTGGCCATGAAGATGCTGGTGTCTCGGGAGGGCGTCGCGTCGCGATTCGGCCCCCGTGGCGCGCTCTATTTTCGGTGTCTCGTCTCGGGGAGAGGAGACGGGGGATGGCTCAGACAGTGCATGCACTGTATTTCGACCTCGATACTGGCCAGGTCAGGACCAATCTAAATGTACCTGCTGCAGACTACTGCACTGTATTCAGCCTCCCACCTCTTCTAGGACGATGGGCTTTCGCCTCATCTTTTGATGGCAGCTGCAAGCTTCTGACCTCGTTTTTCCCCCTCACTTTTTCTCGAGCTTCGCCCTGTTCAAGCTGTTGGCTTTCGTCTTTTCCCAGTCTCTGGCAGCGCCGCTCTCTCTCGTCTCGTCCTCCATCTTCGACGCCTCCTTTCCTCGAGGCCGCATATAAAGAAGCTCTTCAAGATCGACTCACCCGCTCCCCAATGGCTGCCATGAGCTGAAGTCGTCAAATCGAAACACCCCTTTCGTCCGCTTCGGTCCGCGGGGAGCTCAACGAGCTTGCCTCGAGGTCTCGATGGAGAACCGTCCTCTCGCGGCCTCACGCCCTGCCGCGAACCTCTTCGACATCTACAATGATACGCCTCGCGTACCTCCCGTTCAGCCCGGCGGAGGCTGCAACTTTTCCGATCTGCATTCTCCGCTCGGGCTCAAGTGCGGATGTCGCCGTTTTTATCCGCGCCATCAACCTCCGGAGCAGGCTGGCTGGTGCATGTGCAGCCATCATGCCTGCTATCACGACCAAGGACCTCCCGACGACATTGTGCTGCCCTTTTCTTCGGCTGCTGGCCAGGAGAATGAGCCGCAGAGAACGGGCCGTGAGCCGCTGAGCCCCGTGCCCGGCTCCGAGTGGAAGGCTGCTGTCGACTTGGCTGCCAGCCCGCTCTCTTTCGTCCGCGATCGGCCTGTCGAGCTCGATTGCCGCTCCGTCGCCGAGATCAGCCTGCCCGATACCTTGGCTTGGGGCGAGGCGACGGTCCCTCCCGGCTCGGGAACACCGATTCTTCCCCCGATCCCTTCCCAATGCCTGCTGTCGTCTCAGGCCACGACTGCGTCGTCCGCCCAGGGGGTCTTCCTGCGGCCCTTTGGCGGCAAGGGCTTGCACACGCTTCGGGCGACCGAGTCGTCGCCACGGCCTCGGGGCTCGCCTGCCGACAACCGCCGTCCGGATTCGCATCAGACGTCGACGCGCGCGGAACCCAGATCTGTCGGTCCCTTATCCCTCGACGCTCTCATGGATCTCACCAGCGCCGTCGGCGATCACGGCCGCCGTCTGGACCGGCTAGAGACGACATCCTTTCACGGCGACTGCCATGACCGGCTGGACAATGCCGAAGTTCGCGTGTACGAGTTGGAGAGCAGGGTCGAAGAGGTTGAGAAGCTGGCCGGCGACGGCGGCAGCGCGGTGACCAGCCGCGCCTCTGGACCCGACGACGTTGTTCGGAGTCGCCCGTCGATGCCGTCTGAAGAGGTCGAAAGCCAGCTTCAATCGCTTCAGGAACAGGTCTCGATGCTGCAGTCGTATCTGCCCTCGCCTCGCTGTCCATTGGAGTTGGACGTCGTCTTTCTTCCCTTTCCGCTCAAGAAGCTCTGGCAGAGGCTGCCCCAGTTCAATGACGACTATACCACTCCAGGCGGCGACGACTGGGCGCAGCTCACGCTGAGCAAGGCCACGAGACGCTCGCAGTCGCCTTTCGTCAACGAATGGACCTCTCGCGAACGCGATACCGAATGGCTTCTCCCCAGAGCATGCAAAGCCACGAGCGTCATCGCCCAGCGGCTGCGGAGTCGCGGGCTGATGCAAACGATTCAAGTCTCGTCGCCGGACTACCGCAGCGTTCAGGCCGCCGTCGACGAGGCTTTTGAAGGCGTCCTGGGCCAGATGGGCATCGCGCCTCGATTCCCTCCTCCGGAGCTGCTCGGGCTACACCAGCGGTGGGTGCCTCTGCGCAAGATTCACCGCGACAGCCGGCTGCGGTTCCTGAGCCCGGCCGACATGGTGACTCCGGTGCTGTGGAACGCGCAGTTTCTCGGTTCCGTGACTATGCGGTCGCCGCGGCAGACGCTGTTCATCACGCACCCGGACGGCTACTTGCAGGACCGACAGGCCTTTTCCAAGCCCTGGACGTGGAAGCGAGTGCGCGAGATGGAGCGGGTGTATGAAGATGGATCGGACTCGCCCGAGGCAGACGCGTCCGAGGAGGAGTGCTGGGCCTGGAGCGAGCAGCTGGATGGACCTCGACCGCCTCCCATCCGCAGCTACAGCGTCCAGCGACCGGCGAGCCCTTCTGTCGCTCGGCAACCGACGCCGATTCAGGTGCGACGACGCGGTTCGATGACGTCTCTTCTGAGGGCGCGTACGGCGTCGATGCCACACATGGTCGGCCCCAGACCAGCGTCACCGAGGCGCGTCGTGTCCAACAGCGGACAGAGCCGGTTCCCATCACCGAGCGTATGGGCTTCTCAGACGAGGGTGAGGAAGAAGCGACGGCGAACGCGGTCGACCAGCATGCAGCGACACTTTACGCCCCGATGGACGGCGTCGCCCAGCCCGTTGCCGTCGGTCAGCATCTGCAACCTCCAAGTGGCGCGAGGCGTGACGCCAACGGCCTACGCGACGCCCTACAGCATGGCGCCGCCGCTGGCGGAGATGATGTGGCTGCGCAGCGAGACGCCGACGCGATGTCGGGTGATGACGGTTATGGACCTGAGTGAATCGGAGGAGTCGTGCGATGAAGGCGAGGACGAGGATGGAGACGAGGATGGAGACGAGGATGGAGATGACGATGGAGACGACGATCAAGACGATAACGACGACGACGACGACG
>NJES01000024.1:0-64758 GCA_002591395.1 Ophiocordyceps camponoti-rufipedis | reverse complement strand
CTGTCTGTATGTATGTATGTAGATACTACTAAATACCAAAAGGCCACCGCAGCTCGGACCCTTCTCTTCAATCCTCGGACTCGACCGGCCAGTAACGAGATAGAGCCGTGCGTGGCTGGACCCTGACACGGCCCCAGTGCGATAGCGCGCCCGGGCCAAGCATCACCCCCACCTCGGGCCTAGCTGCCGTGTCCAGTGTCCTCCAGTGCCCTCCAGTGCCCTCATTTAGGTGAGCCATGAGTTGTGCTGAGACCCTTGCTGCCGCACGTCAGAGCGTCCATCCTTCAGGCTGTGGGACAGAGCCTCCATCAGCCGCCAGCCAGGTCCGTTGAACGGCTGTCGCGAGGTGTCCATCTAATGATGGTCCCATCATATGGGGCCATGAGGGACAGCAGCATGGATAGCTACGGATTGGGCGTCTCAGCCAGCCGGGATTCCATGCGTCCAACACGAAGCAGAGATGCTCGTCTAGTCAAGAGCAGCTCTGCCAAGAACAATCTATTGGGAGAGAGCCAGGTCAGACCTGCTCAGTCATGACACGAGCATCTTGCCAGCCGCAGGACCGGTCAAAGCAGCGGCAGACACTACAACAAAGGACACAACACGTTCAGCAGGCAAATCACCGGATCATGTTTTACAATCAGACTCCCTAAAAGGCGTCTCACCCAGGCCTGAACCTCACTCCGTCTCAAAGCCCACCGAACCCGAAAGCCGCCTGCTTCTTCAGACAGTCCGAAGCCCCAACCTTTCACTTCCCACCGCTGCTGCCGCTGCCGCTGCCGCTGCTGGAGTTGGAGTAGGACTGGCCGTCAGGAGCCGTGTACTTCGAACTGCCCTGGCCGTCGCTGTAGTAGGTGCTCCCGTTAGGATTAGAGTAGTAGTAGGATCCGTTACTAGACCGGGCCTCCTCGTTAGCCACGTCGAGGTTCGACCGGGATAGAACTAGACACAAACCTGTTCGAGTAGTGGTACGAGTTTGAGTTGGCGGCACCGCTGCCGTAGTCGCGGGAGCAGTAGTGGTTGCCCTGAAGCAGCGAGGTCAGCAGTGAGTTTAGTAGGGACTGCGAGGTTGTAGCAGACCTGGCTGTTGGTGCCGGAGCTCTTGTACGTGTAAGACTTGTCGGAAGGCATTGCTGCGATGATCTGCCGGGCTATTCACAATGAAAAGATCTGCAAGAGACAAGGTGTTTGCAGGATCGTGGAGAGGCGTCGCAGCGAGGTTTTTATAGACGACCAGGAAGTGGGGAAAACAGACCTGGGCCTACAGTCGTGCGGGCGACTAACCGATAGTAGATACGAATACACACACTCGAGCAGCACCCTTGACAGCGGTTACCTGGATAAACACTCTTCTTCAGGGCGACATCTCATGGTTCCGCAATGGACCCAGACGGTGTACGAAGTAGATGTGTGTAGACGTGTAAAAGAGGAATAGGTATCTAGCGAGCGGGACATGAGGTGGCGGTTTGCACGTGCAAGTACCGACGCACACCATTCAGACGAAGCTTGAAACCGGACAACAGGCCCAGGGCCTCAGCCTGTCTCCTCGACACCCCTCTCGCAACCCCCCCCGGAGAGACCATCAGAGAGATATGTATGGAGCGATGCGGTTGACGAAGCTGTAAAACCCCAGCTACCCTACACCACACCCAGACAACGGCCACGCATAACCACCGAGCAACCCCAACCATCAACCGAAACCAGACTCCCCCTCGCAACTCACCACGCAGCCCAGCTCCCAACCCCATTGGACGAATCCCAGCGATCCCATCCGGCACAACCCGAAGTGAGTCATCCCACCAGCAAGCGCCGAAAAGAAAAGAAAGGAAAAAGACCGTATAAAACGGAGCTCATCCGGATCCCCTCGAGTCAGTCTCCCTTCACACCCCCCCAATCTACTCACGCCTCCTCCCCCCCCCCCCCTCCCCCTGCGAACCCCATCAATGCAGCTCTCCAGATGCAGAAGCGGGGGGCGGGGCCCGTCGTTCGCGCGACGGATCGAGACGCTCTCAATTTGTTACAAGAGTGACGACCCTTTTTTATTTTTGCTCTCCCGCCCGCTAACCTCGTCACGCACACGCTCTAGTAGGCCGGAGAGAGGTAGGCAGGCAGGTATGTAATGTAGGTAGGGGAAGTATTCGTAATGGCCTGGGCTTGTAGTTTTAGCTGCTGTAGTCTTCTGTTCCCTCTTTATTACCTTGGCCTCGCTCTCTTCTCTTATCAACCTCGACAGTGAAACTCATGGCACAACACCATCACCAACTCGCCCCAACAACAACATAACCCATCGACTTCGACACCTAAACATGGCAAATCTCCCCTCCCAACACCCTTCCCTCGCCATCCATCTCTCCGACCTGACCCTCACCCCGCTCATCTCGTCGTCCTCGTCCGCTTCCAATGTCGGCTCCCTTTCGGCCCTCGCCTCCAGTGCCGTCGCCACCCGCACCTCGGCCCAGCGCGCTCACCTCGGCCGACCCCAGCGCGTCATGGTCGAGTATTCGGATAGGGGCCCTGTCGTCCTCCATACTTTCCTCGACCCCGGCGACGTCTTGGTCTCTCCCGCCGAACATCATGGTCCTGACGCCAACCAACCTCACGACAACGGCCATCTTAATAATAAAGATCAACCCCAAGACCCTTGCCCCGTCCTCGTCGGCCTCGTCGTCGCTGCTGATGCCGACGAAGCCCCCGAGGCCCGCCGTGCCGCCGCCAAACTCGAGCGCATCGCCCGAGACTTTCAGCGCCAGTGGTCCGACCACCAGACCGCAGAAAGCCGATCCAGTAGCAAGTGACATCATCTAGCCATGTGATGAACAACGACGAAGAAAAAGGAAAGAAAAGAGAGAGAGAGAGAGAGAGAGAGAGAGAGAAAAAGAAACAAGAACAAGAAGGCGAATCCCACGATTAGAGCCGTCAACATTTTTAATATTCCATCTGTCTACCGAGCGTTTGGCAAGCAAAAAGATATCCCGGGGTCCCTAAACCCCCCCCTTCCTTTAACCCCCTTTACCGTCCCCGTCGTGTACAATATTGACCCAGACTCAAGGGAAAATAAAAACATGGGAGTTCGGACGGGCAGACAGACCCTAGATGATCTGCTGGAAGGCCCGGTTGATGGGCGAGCGCACGTTGGGCACGCTCTTCCAGAAGTCGACCGTGGCCACGGCGCGCTTGGCGATGCCCTCTGGCGTGAACTCGAACTTTTTGTAGACGTCCTTGTAGGCGCCCGAGGCCCCGAAGCGGTTGATGCCAAACTGCTCGTGCGTGTAGCGCTCCCATCCCATGGTGCTCATCACCTCGACCGACAGCGAGGGGATGCCGTCGGGCAGCACCGACAGTCTGTACTCCTTGGACTGGCTATCAAACACCTCGAAGCAGGGCATCGACACGATGCGAGCCTTGATCTTGTGATTGTCCTCCAGGTACTTGGCGGCGTCGACGCAGATGCACACCTCGGACCCGGTCGAGACGAGCGTCACGTCGGCGCCTTGCACCTCGCGGAGGACGTATCCGCCCTTGCTGGCCTTTTCCACCGTCGACGACTCGAGCTGGGGCAGGTTCTGTCGAGACAGGGCCATGATGCTGGGCGTGCTCTTGGACGTCATGGCCACGTAATAGGCCGCGCTCGTCTCGTTGCCGTCGGCCGGCCGCCAGACCATGCAGTTGGGCAGCGCCCGGAAGTGGGCCATGGTCTCGATCGGCTGATGCGTAGGGCCGTCCTCGCCCAGTCCGATGGAGTCGTGCGTCGCCACCCAGATGAGCCGCACCTGTGACAGCGCCGACAACCGGACGGCGCCGGCCGCGTACGACACAAAGTTGAGAAAGGTTCCGCCGTAGGGCAGGATGGTGCCGTAAGCAGCCAGGCCGTTCATGATGGCGCCCATCGAGTGCTCGCGGACGCCGTAACGGACATAGCGGCCGCTGTAGTCGCCGAGGCCCGTCGACTTGGGCTGGAAGTCGACGGCCGTCTTCCACCGCGTCAGGTTGGAGCCCGTGAGGTCGGCCGAGCCGCCAAACAGCTCGGGCACGGCCGACTCAATCTTGCTCAGGACCGTCTCCGACAGCTTGCGCGTGGCCACGGCCGAGTCCGACGGCGTGTACACCGGCAGGTTCTTCTCCCAGCCCTGGGGGAGCTCGCTCTTGAGGCGCCGCTGCAGGTCGGCGTGCTCCTTGGGGAACTGCTGGGCGTACTTGGACAGCATGGCGTTCCACTGCTCCTCGGCGGCGGCACCCTCGGAGGAGTGCTTGCTGTACAGATCATAGACCTCCTTGGGGACGTGGAAGGACTGCTCCGGGTTGAAGCCCCACTTCTGCTTGAGCTGCTTGATGTCGTCGGCCTTGAGGGGAGATCCGTGCACGCCGCCGGTGCCCTGCTGGAGAGAGCCGAAGCCGATGGTCGTCTTGAGCTTGATCATGGACGGCTTGTCCTTGACGTCCTTGCACTTTTGGATGGCGGCCTCCATGGCGGCGAGGTCCGTGTCACCCTTGTCGACGGTGACGACGTGCCAGCCGTAGGCCTCGTAGCGCATGACGACATCCTCGGTGAAGGCGCAGTTGGTATCGCCATCGATGGAGATGTGGTTGTCGTCGTAGACGCAGATGAGGTTGCCGAGCTGCAAGTGGCCGGCAAGGGACGAGGCTTCGCTCGAGATGCCCTCCATCAGGCAGCCGTCTCCGAGGAAACAATAGGTGTAGTTGTCAACCACATCGAAGCCGGGCTTGTTGAAGGTGGCGGCGGTGTGAGCCTGGGCCATGGCGAGACCGACGGCATTGCAGACGCCCTGGCCGAGAGGACCAGTCGTGACTTCGATGCCGGGCGTGTCGTGGGCCTCGGGATGGCCGGGTGTCCTGCTGTCGACTTTCTGCAAGCTTGCGTCAGCGGATCTGAAGGCAAAACGATGCTCCTAGACTTACTCGGAAGGCCTTGAGGTCATCCATCGTGAGGTCGTAGCCGAAGAGGTGCAGCATCGCGTACTGCAGCATGCAGCCGTGGCCGTTGCTGATGAGGTCAGTCGAGTCCAACAACAGGCCACCCCACGGCAGACGACTCACGAGAGCACGAAGCGGTCCCTGTTGAGCCATTTAGGGTTCTTGGGGTTGAATTTCATAAACTTGTTGAAGAGGACGTGGGCAACGGGAGCCATGCCCCTACAGCCAGCTACGTCAGCTCGGAGCTCCGAAACGAGATGCGGGGAGATCCAAGGCACTCACATGGGGGCTCCCGGATGACCCGAGTTGCTGTTGAAGGTGGCATCGGCCTGTCCGCTCCCATCAGCTCAACGTCAAGGATAGCTTCAGCAGGGAGCGTAGCGGGGCAAACGCACCGCGAGGAGGCGGATGGTGTTGATGGCCTTGTTATCGATCTCGCCGTAGCCCATGATTGCGACGATTACGGGGGAAGATGAGGCGTGTGCAGACGGAGATGGACAGCGGAATCGACGCGGTCAGGCGAGAGAGGGGGAGAGTGAGAGTGTGTGGACGAGGGAGGGAGAGAGAGTGGGAGAGAGTGGGAGAGAGAGCAGCAGAAGAGAGCTCTCCGGCTTGGCGGGCCAGTTTTCTATGGAGGGGTCCGCGTTATGTCATGGGCCCATTGCCATCCCGCCCGGTTACGGACAGCACCGCAAAGCGCCTAGCGCGGGCTTAGCTTCTCACCGGCTCGTCCGTAGCGTCAAAGCGATACCAGCAGTTTAGCCGAAGCTTACTTGCACAACGCACGGCCAACGTTCATCCATCGTCCATCATCCATCATCGTCTTCGTCCGAGGTTTTCGAGACCATGTTACCGCACAGGGACGTCATCATACAACACTCATGAAATGGTTGGAACAAAGGCTCGAAAGAAGCCATCCGGTTCTTCTAGCAACAACAGCCCAATCACCGCTACCCGAGTCGACTACCAGCAGCCGC
Source organism: Ophiocordyceps camponoti-rufipedis (assembly GCA_002591395.1). Lineage (NCBI taxonomy): Eukaryota > Fungi > Ascomycota > Sordariomycetes > Hypocreales > Ophiocordycipitaceae > Ophiocordyceps > Ophiocordyceps camponoti-rufipedis. Next base: position 58,849 of record NJES01000024.1, on the reverse strand, counting down.
TTCTCGACGTCTTCTCCAGCGCCTTCAGCGACGTCATATCCTCCACCACGTTCCCTTCTCTCTTGCGCGACATTAAGCGCGCCCTCTTCGACCGCGACTTTACCGCCGCATTCTCTGACGAGCGCCGTCTCGACGCCTACGCCGCGCGATGGAGTCCTCCCCGCGCTCTCTGCTACGCGGCAACCCTCGTCGAGCTCGCCCCTCGGCTTCAAGAGCTGTTGTGCGGTGACGACGAAGACGAAGACGAAGACGAAGGTAGAGAAATCGAGGATACCCTTCGTTTTCTCTGCGTGGGAGGAGGCGCTGCCGAGCTTGCCGCCACCGCTGCATACACTCGCGACACCTCTTCTCGCGTCGCGCTGACGCTCGTGGACGCTGCGCCGTGGTCGCATGTCGTCGAACTCGTCCACCAGCGGCTCTGCGTCGCGCCTACGCTTTCGAAATACGCCTCTGCCGCAGCCGTGGCCGCCAATGCACCTTTTATATGCGGCTCTCGTCTCTCCGTCGACTTTTGCCGCCACGATGTTCTCTCCCTGTCGCACCACGGCCTCGCCGAGCTGCTTGGCTCCCATCCGCTTCTCGTCACCTTGCTCTTCACCCTCAACGAGATGTATACTCAAGGTGGATTGGCCAAGACGACGGCTTTTATACGTTCCTTGGGCGAGGCACTTCCGTCGTCGAGCCTGCTCCTCGTCATGGACAGTCCCGGCAGCTATTCCGAGGCCGTCGTCGGCAAGGAGAAGAGGCGCTATCCCATGCAGTGGCTGCTCGACCACACCCTACTCGACACCGAAACTCAGGGCTGCCGATGGGAAAAGCTAGAATCGCGCGACTCTCTATGGTTTCGTCTGCCCGAGACTCTGTCATACCCGATTCAGCTCGAGGACATGAGGTATCAGATGCACTTGTATCAATTATTCAAGTGTTAAACGCCGCCCACCCCCGTCATCGCCACCAAGTCGCCCTCGGAAAAGAGTCAAGCCCAGACCAGTTTCTTGATCGAGTGACCCAGCTGTTCCAGCAGTCCCGTATTCCGCTTCGCCGCCTCGAGCGATATCACATCCCCCTTCTCGACGATGCTCTTGCCGCCATCACCCTCTTTGCGGAACTGACGCTCCAGCGCCAGGCGCTCAATCTCGGCGCATATCGCCGTCACCAGCTGCTTCTCCGTCTGACACGGCACGCTCTCGGGCGCCGAGGCCGACGAGTTGGCGTACGGAGCCTTGAGCGCCAGCCTGCGAGCGGACCGCGACTTGGTCTTGGCCGAAAACAGGTTCCCGAAGCCCGTCTGCCGGTAGCTGCCGTCGCAATTCTGGACGTCTGTCTTGCCGGGCCCGAACTCGCTGCGGCTGGACAGCGTTCGGGTGTTGGTTCGCTGGATGTTGCTCTTCCCAGGCTGATACTCGATGACGAAACCCACGTTCCTCTCCTCATCCATGTGGGCGGGCGAGACGGTCGATGTGATGTACGTACCTTGCTTGATGCTCGTCACGTTGGCGAGATGGACGCGCTCAAAGGACGATACCTTGTCGAGATCCCAGTCAAATCGACAGAGATAGACGGCAGCGTCGGTCAAGAGCAGAACGACCTCGTCCATAGACCAGGACTTGACCACGTCGGCGGCGTTGGGGCTGAGAAGAACCCATCCTCCGTGAAACTCCTCACGCTCGTCGGCCACGACCCTCTTGCGACAGAGCTCGACGGCCCGTTGCCTCATGTTGGAGATGGACACGGCCGGGTCCTTGGTCATCATGTCGGCCTCGAACTCGTCAAAGATCTTGGAGGTGACGTTTCCCAGTAGGAAATCGATGGCCGCCTGGCCAAAGTAGTCGTTGACCATGCTGCCGCCGCGTCAGACTCTCAAGGCTCTGTACGAGAAACTCAGGACCTACCCGCTGTAGAAGCGCGCCAGTGACAGCCCCAGGTCATTGAGCGCTCCGCGATAGTCTCTCTTCCTCGTCCTGGTGTAGTCGCCTTTCATAGCGGCCGTAGAGGCGTACTGCTTCGAGACGGCGTCACCGTTGTCCGCCCACAGCGTATTGAACCAGGCCGTCTCCTGGTCCAGCTGAGCGCTCATATCCACCCCGTCTTCCTTGAGCGCGTGGTCGAGCATGTACTTGGCGAAGGAGCTCTGGCAGACGTTGGTCCGGTCCAGACAGTCCATGCAGTTCGTCCGCACGACTCCCTTTTGCTTCTGCGTCAGCTCACCCTGTCGCTGCGTCGTGGTGCCGAGCTCTTCGAGTCGATCTTTGAGCCTCAGCAGCAGCTGGCTGACGTTTTCAAACTTCATGCCGCGACAGGCTTGATGGAAGTCGAACCATTCAAAGGGTATCTTGTCCGGTTGTCGGAGCCCCTCGTTGAGCCGGTCGACGCTCGTCTGATACTGCGAACCGATGGGTTCCTCGATGCCCGTCTTCTCGACCAGGCTGACGACCTGCAGCAGACCGTAAGCCTTGGACAGCCTCTCAAAGTGCTTCCTGCAGGCCTTGAGGTTGGACTCGACCGAATGCTGTATCACGGGCACCGGCTTGAGAGAGTAGGCCGACTGCGTAAAGTAGAGTGGAATACTGCCCCTGACCTGCAGAAACGAGCTCGTCGGCCGCGACTGATCCCAAGATGCCGACGACAGAAGCTGTTCCGTCTCGACCATGTTGGCCGTGAAGCCGTCCTCGTTGACTCCTCGACGAAGGTAGCGCAGACCGGCTCTCTTGGTGGAACGACGAGAGACGAGGGTAACGAGGTATCTTCGTTCAGACGGGCGCAATTCCGACGAGGCTCTGCCTTCACCAGAAGAGGGAAGATTGTGCATCTCGAGAGACTCGGCCGTCGTCTCGTCCAGCTGAGGCGGATCCGTGTCGACAACAAAGGCGCGTTGGCCTACGAAGCCCTGCATCACGGGAAGAGCCAGCGCGTCCTGACCCGTGACTACAAATGGCCTCAGGATGTGCCTGTTCCAGAAGAAGTCGGCGTCGACCTGGGCATGGAGCGGCGCGTCGCGGCCGAAGAGCAGCAGGTTCTGCGCCAGACTGCGCGTCACATCGACGTCGTACGAAAAGTAGAAGCTTCGCGAAGAGCCGAAGATGACCTTGACGAAGCGCAAGAGCTTGGGAAGCAGCGCCGACACGGGTGATGACACATGGACGTCTTCGGCGGCGGCCGGAGCCTCTTCCGAGTCCGGAGCCGGGACGGGCGAGGATATGCTCATGCCCATGCTGCGACGCTGATCCATGGTCCATCCGCTGTTGCTGAACCAGCTCTGCGCGAACCTCCCGTAGCTCCCGCGTCGACGGATGACGTCCTCGGCGACGCTGCTGCGCTCGGCTTCCGGCTTTGCAGCGTCGATCTCGCTGTCGGCATCATCGTCTTGGACTCGATCGGACGCGTCGGCGTCTCCGTCGCTGCTCTCGGCGGCCTCGCTTCGGGTGTCCGGGGAACGGGCCTGCAGCAGCTTCGCCGTCTGACGGATGGATTCGATGGCATCCGACTGCGACGTGCAGGGAGTGACGGCAACGTCTGTGACGACGAAGACGGGACAGCCTCGGATCTGAGCCACCTGCTGGCGGCGGACGATGGTGATGAGATAGCTCAGTTTCGACACGGTGATGAGGCCTGGACGAGAAGAAAGCTTAGTCCCGTCCGATGGCGCTCATACACACAGTCGCGCGTGCCCACCGATGATGCCAAAGGCCTCGAACGACTCCTCCGGCTCGGTCCTATCAGGAATCTGATCTCGAGGCACGGCCGAGACGGAAGAGTCGTCGTATTTGACCCGAACGGGCTGATAGGCCCGCTGGCCCTTGGACGAGACCGGCTGGACTATCAGGCCGTCGATGGCCGCGCAGACGACAATCTTTCGTGCGATCCCAGGCATCGTCGAGTTCCTGCCGGGGCGAGTCCCGGGGGAGGAAGCAGTAAACTATAGGAAACTCGGACAAGGCATGAGGCTCTAGGCTCTAGGCACGAGGCATTCCTAGCGATGACATCTGCAGTCAGGTGTGGAGGTGTGAGAGGCTTGGTTCATACATAGCGGGAGGGGGAAGACCCAGCCCGACCACGGCTAACTGCCTACAGTGGCAAAAGGTGGAGCAGCAACGCATCGCAAGTGGCAACTCTCGACGCCACAGGCATTGCTGCAGGAAGACGGGCAGCCGGTCAGCTCGAGGTTTCAGGCAGAGCCGTCTCTGGACAGTTGCGAAGAAGGGGTGGTTGTGAGGCTGAAGGTTCTACTGGAAGGGAGGTAGGTAGCGCAACTGCGTCATCTGCCGCGAGCGGGAAGGCCTCCGGTTTACAGTCACATGTACCTGTCTTTCCACGAGGACTTCTTCTATTGCATGGCACCGCATGATAATGATGGCATCGACAGGCATCCCGTGCCTTTCTGCAACTCACGCCGTCTCCTCCAAGGCTTCTCCTGCAGAAATGGAACTTCCTGCCCTCAAGACAGTGCGAGAAGAGGCAACCCCCTCCCCACCCCCGGAACACACAAAACTCCGGCCCCGACCGTCTTACATAACCAGCCCTACGAAAACCTGATGCCAACGAATCGCCTACCGAGCAGCAGACCCATCAACTCAACACTCAACCTCCACACCCCAATCCATCACCGGCTCGACGCCGACGGCTCATCTCGGAAGCTCTTTTCGCCATCTCGCAACTCGTCTAGCAACTCTTGCTCTCCTTCCGCACACAGCCGTCACCATGGTCTCCGAGTCTTGGTACGTTGAATCGCGCCCGCTCCCCTAACGTCGTCATCGGAACCGTCTCAATCTCATCCCCTATCTCCCCTGCACTCCTCCCGACCCCCGGATGACCTCCTACACCGGACCATCTACTGACGCCTCCTCTTCCGATAGCCCTGTGTATGCGGTCAGTGCATATCGCCTCCCTCGCCCGACTCGGCTGCATCGTAGCCGCCGTGTCCGAATAGCGCCCTGCTGACCGTGGAATAGCCCTTTTTCGGCGCCATGGGTTGCACATGCGCCATCGTCTTCACCTGTCTAGGTGCTTCGTATGGCACCGCCAAGTCGGGCGTTGGCATAGCTGCCATGGGTGTCCTGCGTCCCGATTTGATCGTCAAAAGTGGGTTTCGCTTGCCATACTTGCCATCGAGGCGCATCGCTCGCTGACTTGGGTATACAGATATTGTTCCCGTCATTATGGCTGGTATCATCGGTATCTACGGTCTGGTTGTATCCGTCTTGATCTCCGATGGCCTGAAGCAGGAGCTTTCGTTGTACACGGGCTTCATCCAATTCGGTGCCGGTCTCTCTGTCGGCCTGGCCGGTCTCGCTGCCGGCTTCGCCATCGGTATCGTCGGTGACGCCGGCGTGCGAGGAACGGCCCAGCAACCCCGTCTCTTTGTCGGCATGATTCTGATTCTCATTTTTGCCGAAGTCTTGGGTACGAAGCCCGACTGTCATGTCCCTCGCCATGTCTTGCTAAACTTACCGGAACCAGGTCTTTACGGTCTCATCGTCGCCCTGCTCATGAACTCTAAGGCGTCGGTCAACGTCACCTGCAATTAGAAGGAAAATGGCACGTTAAGTCCTTCCAAAGGGAACATGACCAGCGTGGCCAATGATAGCCGCCTGACTACGTTTCTCGGATGATGCAAAAGGAGGCTTAGGGGATGCAAAGGCGTGTCACAATTCGATGGTGGTTCGACAAGATTCATTGCTTGCTTGGGGAGACTGCATGTGTATAGTAGTGGCCGGAGCGTTGTCATAGACAGGGACCACGAGGAGAGGCCTGGTGGTATAGTGTTGCTCCTGGACCTGCACCTTGATTCACTCGCAGTCACATGGAGTCGCAGCCAGCCGTTTACGTGATGGACTCTGCAACATCTCTTCCTCTTTGGAGTTCTTCAGGTAGGCGACGTATGTATAGTGTTTGAGGGCGGGAAATATATCTACACTATGTAAAAGGGCACTTAGTGACTGAGCCAAGTCCGATTTCCTTCCGCATTATCCTTCGTAAACGCCACTTAGATGACGTACTGCATCAAAGTAGGAATTCAGCACGATGTGAATCAATCTTGTCGAGGGGGACTAGGACTCACGGGAATGAACAAATATGGGACTCTTCGCTCGTACTCGAGCCAGGCATCGCCGTACTTGGTGCGGCAGCGATGGATGTCTCGCGAGGCGCGGTGAGCAATCATGCAGCAAAAGAAGACGGGGTAGAACCACGGGAACGGGCTCCTGTACGGCGTCAAAGCGTTAGCGAGCTGACCGGAGAAAGATGAAAGGGAAATCTACGCACTTGAAGCCCGTTATCAGCCCCCACGAGACGGCAAACCAGACGTCGGCCGTGTAGTGAATCTTGCGCGCCAGGCCGTACCATCCGTCGACGAGGATGGTGCCCTGCGGCGATACGATCGTCTTGGGCTCGTGGAGCGTCTGCCATGGCACCTGGGGGAAGGTGTTGCGGCTGACGAGACGGCCGCTCTCCATGGCGCGGAACCGGTTCTTCTGGCTGTTGCAGCTGTCCCAGACCCAGTACCAGAACAGGTAGGCGACGTACAAGGCGGCCAGAGCCCAGCGGTTCCAGCGGTACTCGGACGGGTCGTGATTAGCGAGGTAAATGGTGCAGTGGCAGTACGAGAGCGGGACGCCGGCGAGGTTCCAGAAGATGAGCATGAAGCCCCATTTCTCGTAGTACATATCCCTGGCGAAGGTGTCAGCTCTGACATGTGCGAGGCATGGGAGGAAGCGGCTCACCAGGTGGTAATGATGAGCTCCTCGCCCTTGGCGCAGGCGTTGGCGTAGAGGTAGTGAGCCATGACGAGGAAGAGCACTTCGCCGGAGACGTAGCCGTAGCGCTCGTACTGACGGGCAGCGGCGCCGAGGCTGAGGATGAGAAGCATATACCAAGGCATGCGGACCTCGCAGAACATCTTGAAGTCGAGAATGCCAAACATGCGCGGGTTAAGCTCGGCGCCCATGAAGAAGTCGTAGATGACATGGCCCGTCATGCGGTGCTGCTTGCCCCTGTATATGGCAGAGACGTAGGCGACGACGCTGACGATGAAGCCGCTGACGATGGCGACGGACAGCAGGGGGCCAAAGTGATCGAGAGCTAGATACAGTGGCCAGAGGCCGGAGAAGTGCAAGACGGCGAGGACGGCGAGAGTAAAGTACAGGCTGGCGTAGGCGTTGCAAAAGTACGTCAGCTGTCTGCCGCCCTCGTGAGGCAGAGGCTTGCCAGAGCCCCAGACGCCGGGAAGCAGACAGTAGCAGGCGGCCTGGAAGGCGAGATATGACCAGTACCAGAACCAGGCGGCGGCATGAGGGAATGCGCCGGTGTAGACGAGACTGGCCATCTCTGCGCCGAACTGAAGCCAAGTCTGGTCGGCCGTGGGGGCGGGAAGCTTGCCGTCGAAGTAGGTGGCTCCGATCCACATATACCACATGAGAAGGGGGAAGAGCAACATCATGGTAGCCGTCCCGAGCGAGCCTCCAAACTCGAATTCGCCCGATAGGTCGAGCTTGGGATCCTGGCCGGGCTTCCAGCCGTCGACGACGCATTCCGCCGGCTTGGTCCGCGAAGAGACGACGCGCTTCCTTGGCCGCGTCGGGGTGTCGTCGGACGCGCCTGTATCTGTCCTGGTGCCATTGGACAAGCCATCGTCCTCGCTCGTGTCCTCGTCGGGCTGTTGGGAAGCCGTACGGCGACTGCGCATGGAACGGGCACGCGTCGACGTCTCAGCGGCCGAGCTCGAGTCATTGTCGATATCTTGGGGCGGAAACGAGGACTTGCGGCGCGATTGGCGACGCGTGGCAGGCGTCGGGACCATGCCTTCGATGACCATCTTCCTGGAGAAAGCTTCAGACGCGCCATGCTTCGCACATGGTCTGTAGACCGCATTACCTCGGGTTCTGGCGCAGCGAGTATCTCGACATGATGGGCCGTTGGCGATGCGCCGCGGGATGGGAGGCCTCTGGCCAGCAAGGAGAGTGATTGTAGGTCGAGGAGGGATGGACAGACAACAGCAGCCGAGGCGAGACGAGGGACAATTAAGACGAAGATTCCATGATAGGTACGAATAGATGTTTATTCTTTTTCCTCTTCCCACGACTTCCTTGTGCGGCTGTGCCCTTGTCGGGGACCAGGCTACCTATTCGCGACTTACATAATCCGCTTGGCAAGGGACGCCTTGCAAGTTGGAGGCGAGAGGCTGGAGGTACGAATATGGAGGTAAGGGACGGGTGCAAGGGACGGGGCTCGGGTAGCATCAGGACCAACTGGCTGGTCGGAGACGGTTGACCGGGCAGAAGAAAAGTCGTACGTTGTCGTCGCGGTTGACACGAGTCTCACGAGCAGACTCGTGAGCGTAGTGGAGGGGGAGTGTGTGAGAACGGACCGGAAGATGTAAGTAGACGATAGATGTGATCTATCGATGCTAGCTATAGCCGGTCGTAGGGTCTATATAGCCGTGAGGTATAGAGACCTCTACATAGCCCTAATCTACACTCTACATAAGGTATCTATACCTTATCTTAATGCTATAAAGATAGGAGGGCGTATTATACCTACTACGGTATCTAAGGCTATGAAGCTATACATTATGCCTTTATGCCCTAACGCCTAACTAGGCTATGCCCTCCCTAATATACCCCCTCTATGCCTAGGGAAGCTAGGCATAGGACTTAATAAGGAAAGGAAGAGCTACTATAGCTAATTAGACGCCCCGTAGGCCCCGCTATAGAGACCCGAAAGTAAAGCTATCGTAAGAATTAACAATAAGCCTTTGTCCTAAAAAACTACCTACGTACGTAGGTAAAAAATTAAATAAAGTAGAGAGGTAAAAGGAAAATAGGGGGTATCTCCCGCTTTCGGGGAGATCTCCTACGCTACCCCCCCCCCCCCTAGAGTAGCGGGTAGATTATAAGGAAGATAGCGTAGGAGATAGGTACGCCTAGCCCTATGACTACGCCGGGTTACCTAGGACTCGAACCTACGCCTTCTAAAGGCTCTTTATCGTTCTCCCCGTAGTCCTACGCCCGCCCCCCTTAGGCTACTAGGGCCTCGATAGAAGAGGGGTCGTTATCCGTAATAATAACATGTTATAGAGTAGCGGTATAGTTACGGGGGAAGGAGCCGATTCCGGGTAGTTAGATAATCCTACGGCTAGTAGTAGAGCTACCTAGTCCTATGCCTTAGGATCCTAAAGACACTAAAATCATCGCGATAGGTATAATGCCCGTCGTTTTCTAGGCGTTATCGTAAAAATCGTGCCTTAGTGTTAAGGTACGGGGTTAGGGTTAGGGATCCGGGCTCCTAAGTTAGAGACTAGGATCGAAGCTAATAAGGGCCCCCGAGGGCTAAATTAGAAGAGAAGGGCACTAAAAGAAAGATAAAAGAGAGGTCTATTAGCGTATAAAATATAAAAACAATTAACATAAGGAAAAGTCTATAATCTAGGAAGGGAGATTTAACCGTTAGAGGTTAAATCTACGATATGTCTACCCCCTTAAGAGGGTACGGATAGATCGAGAGCTATTAGAGGAAAAGACGGTACTTTTCTACGGGAAGGGCTTTTATTATACCGTTAGCTAGGTTATTAGCTAAAGTAATCTACTATAGCTAGAGGCGCTCTTCCTAAACCTCCTAGCGAAGCTAATGTCTATAAATATTAACATAACGGAGGTTAGTACGGAGACGAGCCGTAGGGTTAGTTAATAAAGTAATCGTCCGTTAATTATTATAATAGAGTAAATTATAATTATTAAGCTAGAGCCTTAGCTCGTTAGCTAGCTAGCTAAGGGCTCGAAGGTCCTTAGCTACTAACGATAGGGCGTAAAGCTTAGCTTCTATAGAAGACGTTATAACGGTCTTTTGCTTTATTAACCGCTAGTCGATAACACTACTACCCTAGGCTATAAAGACATACCCCTAAGTAGATTTACGGGAGTCCGTATCGTCCGCGAAGGACGAGTTAGAGGAGGTAAAGAGAGTAAGGGCCGCCGGGGGAGCTTCGCTATAGCTTAGGCTATAGGTACGGGTCCGTTAAAGATAGGAAAGGCACCTTCGTACCTCCCTAAAGTAGTCTAGGCCTAGGTTAGCGCTATAGCGAGCTAGCTTACCGATAGCATAAGCTATATCTAGCCTCGTGTAGACGGCTAGATAAAGAAAGGAGCCTATTATTAAGAGATAGAAAAGGTAGTCGTCCTAGCTAACTTCCCTATTAAAGGTACGGAGGTTATCGTTAATAATAGGGGTAGTAGCGCTAAGCTGGGGCTAATTAGGGCCTCTAACTTTAAACTTATCGACTAGCATGTCGACGTAGGCGTCTTAGACTAGCTATAGAAGACGCCTTTGTCGGTTACGAAGAAGCCGAATGCTAAGGAACTACTAATAGTCCCCTATAAAGGTAACCTTAAAGGTTTTAAGAAAGGCGTTATAGAGCTATTGCTAGTAGTGTTAGTCCCCCTTAGGGAATAAGGTAAGAATGTCGTTAATAAAGAAGACGATAATAACCCCTTCGTAGGTTATAGCGAGGACCCTCTTATAAGTAAGGGTATAGGGGTCTTCGAATAAGGGCTAATAGCCTTATTTAATGAAGAAGTCGCGAAGGTAGTTAAACTAGAGCTTCGGAGAGATACGTAGGCCGTAGAGGCCTTTGTAGACCTTAAGGTAGCGGCCCCTACCTTTCTAGCCTAGTAGATAACGGTAGAAGACTAGCTCGGGAAGGGTTATGTTAAGAAACGCGGTCTTAATGTCGTACTACTTAATCTTAAGGTCTTCTTAATAGGCTAGGGTAGCTAATAGTCTAAAGGTTCGGGCCCTAAGGGTCGCGGCGTAGGTGTCTTCGTTATTATTAGCCCGTTATTAGTTACTATAGACTATAACCCTCGCTTTAAAGCGCTTAATAAAGCCCTTAGCATCCGTCTTATAGGTAAATACCTACTTCGTAGGGATAGGAGGGTCGGGCTAATAGTCGTTATCTACGGCTAGAGCCTACGTGCTAGCGGCCTCTTAAGCCTCTATTTCTTCTATTATAGCCTACTACTACTAAGTCTAGAAGGGAGAGCTTTTAGCTTCCCTAAGAGTCTAGGGCTTAGGGGGAACCTTCGAGATATATAGTCGAAGTAACGAGGTAGTAGCTATGATAACGTTAATAAGCTTTTTAGCGGGCCTACGAGCCCTAGAGCTAGTTACGATATTGCCTTCGTTAATACCCTTAGACGTATCCTACGAGCGAGTCGTCGGTACGTTATCTAGTACTTAAGAGACGAAGTCTACGGGCTCGATCGATTATACCGGATCTAATCCCTTACCTACTACACCCCCTAAAGCGGAACGCTCTAGGGATATAGGGTTTAGTCTAGGGGCTATAATCCGTGCCTCTCCTAGGTCTCCTAATAAAGGCTAAGGCTAGGAAGGTTATTCCGGATTAATTAGTTAGGCCGTTATATCGTAAGTCGGACCCGAAGTTATTAGTGTTATAGGCCGTTAATCGGCCGCTAGGGCCCTAGAGCCTTTAGCCGTGCTATCGTCCGCCGTATAGTTATCGGAGTAGGGCCTAGGGGACGAATTAGGTAGCGTGTTAGGAAGCTAGCCTTTAGCTTTTAACCCTAGATTTAAGCTTTTTAAGAGCTCTTTATCGGTCTAGGGCAAATCGGGCTATAGCTCGGGCTTAGGGGCCGAAGGTATCTCTAAGGGCGTAGGCACCCCCTAATCTTCTAGGACCTTGTAATCTAGCACATTATAGGCGTAAAGCTACTTAAGAGCTTAGTATATAAAGACTACTATCTCTATAGCTATCTCTTCCCTCTTAGAGTTATAGAAGGTCTACTCGTTAAAGCCTACATTAGCTAAGGTTAGTAGCTTCTTCTACCTAATGGCTAGGACCTAGATAACGAATTACCTCGTTCCTCTATAACCTATAAGGTAGCCGAGGTAGGCTCGAGGGGCTAGAGGGTCTTAAGGCTTATTAGCCTTAATGTGCTCGAGAGCCGTAATCGTTATAGGGTAGGCTACATAGCCGTAGGCCTAAAGGTGTAAGAGGTTAGGCTTAGGGTTAATAATGCCTTTAAAAGCTAGGTTATTATCCCGGAGCTAGGTATACTATTTAGTATAGGGGCTCTCCCCTAAGACCCTCGACGGGGTAATGTTAAGAAGGTAGGTAGCGGTCCTATAGATCTCCGGCTAGAGCTCTCGTAGGAGGTTAGATTAAATAGATAGAAGCCGAGCCTTCTCCTTAACGACTACCCCTAACCTTTCGGCGTAACTATTCTATGTAGGGGTCGACGGGGCTAACGGTAGGACCTTAATCCCTTTCTTCTCGAAGGCTTCTATTTAGTCTTTTGTAAGTAGAGCCTTCTTACCGTCCGTAACGAGGGTAGTTATTTTAATACCGTACTACCGTTTAAGCTACGCGATAAGCTTCTTATAGGTAGTCCGGACCTCTAGCTTCGTAGTTAAGGGATAATAGAACCTTATGTTCGTCGCTATATAAGTAAAGAGGGCGAAATAGCGCTACCTAGTCTATCCTAGGGTCGGTCTAGGGTAGAGGTCGAAGCTAATAACCGTCCTAGGGGTCTCGGGTCGATAGACTAGTGTCTCTCGTAACACCTACTAGCGTACCTTACCGGTAGCGTAGATCTCGCATTATATAGTAGTTAGGGGCACCTAACCCTTTAGCTTCTTTATAAGAAGCCTTATAACATTAGGCCTAGGGTAGCCGAGCCGCTAATACTATAGGGTAATGTCCCTATCGATGTCTATTACCCGAGATAGCTTATTAATTATCGTAACGGTAGGTCGAGGCATAGTAGCTATTATATATTGCTCATCGAGCTTAGTAAAGGTTAGGATCTTCTTCTTCGAAGCCTTAAGATATAGGAAGCTAGCCTCCTAATCCTATAGGATGCCTATTTTAATGCCCTAATGTACGGTAAAAACGCTAGTAGGTAGCTATAGGAGATACTATACGTCTACGAGCTTAAGGGTATCGCTATTTTCGAGCCTAATAGTAATAGTGCCTTACCCTTATATAATAAGGTCTTATTCGCCGACTCTTACGGTGTTAGCCCCTTTCTATGTAAGGGTACTAGGATTAAACTAAGCCTTATTATTAAAGGCTATAACCGACGCGGTAGAGTTATAAAGAAGCTTATCCGTAAGCCCCGTAGTAGAGGGGGTAACGTTAAAGATAACGTTATTAGGAGGTAGCTATAAGTCTAACGAGCCTTTAAGGATTACGTTAGCCGACGGTATTAAGGTCGACGTATTGTTCGAGACGGTAATAGTATTATTAGCTTCTACTACCTACTCCGAGGGGGGAGGGGTTTAGGCTATCGCCTTCTTCTTATCGTTGGGGTTAGCTTTAAACTACTCCTTAAGCTTCGTCTTAATGTCGTCTAATAGGTTCTAGTTACCCGTTATAGGGCTCTTATTATAGATAGCCCTAAACGCCCTATAGTTAGCCTACTAGTCCTTCTTAGGGTTATTACGATACTTACTATAAGGGTAGTTTTTCTTATTCGAAGAGGCTAACTAGTCCGAGCCTAATAGGGTCTTTTAGGAGCCTTAAGAGCCTTGTTAGCTACGTTAATTAGCGTTAACCGAAGCTAAAGTCTTCTTACCGCTATAGGCTTTAAGCTAGGCTACCTCGAGGAACGCATTAATAGCCTAATTAAAGCTATACTCGGCGTTATAGATGTTAATAGCTTACATCATAGCTAAGAAGTTACCGTAACTAGTTACCTAGGTAGCCGGGGCCTTATAGAGGTAGTCTACGAAGTTATTACGAGCTATATCTTCGTTAATACCGGGGACCTTAAGGTCTTCGGTATCTTTAACGGCTTTTCTAAAGTCGGTAGCCTAGTTAACCTAGTTACGATAGCCTATCCGGTTAAGGAGCTCTTTATAGGTCTCCTAGGCGATAGCTTAGGCGCCGCCTTTATTAGGGATAATCTTTCTTTTTATAGCGAGGATCTTCTCGCGGGCGGAGGCCTAGTCTAAGACTAGCTTACGGAGCTACGGGCTTATAGAGCCGAGGATAGTCTTATTAACTACGGCGATAGCTTCGACGGACTTTTCGTACTTCGCTATTTCGAGCTTATAGTAGTCTAATGTAATAGGGTCGGCCCTATTACGAGGTAGGAGGTCCGGTTCTACTATATCGAGGGCCCCGTTAGGGTCGACATAGTCCTAGACGTTACGGGTAACGGCTAACGCTTTAATGTCTCGTAGCTAGGCTATGTAAGTAAGCTTCCTAGTGAGTTTAGTAATCTAGGTATACCCGGAAAGAACTTTAGTAGTCTCTATCGTAATTAGGAGCTTAAGGAGAAGCTAGGGGTCGATTTTCTAGTCTATCTAGTAGCTATATGCCTTTCTAGAGCTCTTTCTGTCTTTAACACTAAGGGCCGCGTTAGACACGATCGTAAGATTCTTTACTAATTACACGAAGTACGTATAGAGGGGCGGGCGGGAGGGGTGTTAGGCCGGAATAGGCTAATTAGAGGCTCTAGATAAAAGGATAATCCGAGTAGCTACCCGGGCTTATAACTTACGAGTAGACTCGTAAGCGTAGTAGAGGGGGAGTATGTAAGAACGGACTAGAAGATATAAGTAGACGATAGATGTAATCTATCGATGCTAGCTATAGCTAGTCGTAGGGTCTATATAGCCGTAAGGTATAGAGACTTCTACATAGCCCTAATCTATACTCTATATGAGGTATCTATACCTTATCTTAATGCTATGAAGATAGGAGGGCGTATTATGCCTACTACGGTGTCTAAGGCTATGAAGCTATGCATCATGCCTTCATGCCCTGACGCCTGACTAGGCTGTGCCCTCCCTGACAGAGTCTGATACAGGGAGTGAAGGAAGCGTCATGGTCGGGAGAGGCAGCCCGCACCTGGAAAGTCGGGGTAGCCCGCATTGATGGAATGGATGGAGGTCCCTTGAACCCCTCATAGGCCTCGGGTCTTTGCTTCATAGGTTGAGTCCAGGAGGGCGAGCCTTGAGCCTCCGAGTTCACCGCCTGTGTGTATGTATCCAAAAGACCGCACGTCTTCTCCTCTAATCCTCCATCCACCTTGGATCCAATCTGGTGCAACCCGCCGCCCTTGCTCCATCGGCCGCTGGACCGTCGCCCCGGTCCGCGCCCTTTTCGGTGGGCCCTGCGCTGAGCCCTCGCTGTGGCCGCCGCCCGCTAGGCCATTAGTAGAGCCCGCCCCCTGGAAGAGAGCCCGCACCTGCTACGATCCCGTCCCGCTGGACTGAGGGTCTCCTTGGACTGATCCATCCTGTTGCGACGTCAACCTCGCTGATACCACGTCCAGCACAGCTTCACCTCAGCCTTCCGTCCGTACGCCTCATGGCTGGAGACGACGACGACTCCGTGTCTCCCGGCACGCGGAGCCCCCGGTCTCCCGGCCCTCGACATGCGTCTCCACGTCCCGACGGCGAGGCCAACGACTATTGGAACGGCGGCCTCAAGCATCGTGAAATCTCCCCCAAGATCACCTCGGACGGGTCGGGGCTGCGCTTCAGCCATGTCGTCGCCAATGAGGCTGACGAGACTCTGTCTTCCCTCAGCTCGCCCGATGCCATGGCTGTCTCTGGAAGAAGGAGCGTCCAATTTGTGAGGCCAGACGTGACGGAGCCACCGAGTGTCACAAGCTCCCATACCCAGCACGCTCGACATAGCTCGTGGGATACTCAGGATACTCCTTCGAGGTCCCGAAGCGCCTCCTTCATGTCAAAGATACGGGCTTTCGCGAGTAACCCTAATCTCCAGACGACCAAGCCACAGGCTCAGGCCTCGACACCCATGGAAAATGGGTCGCCCTCGATGCCCACCTCGCCCACCTTCAACCGGCTGGGCTCTCGACTGCCTGATACGCTCACCGAGGAGCAGTCGGATGCCGACGCGGACATCGAGGAGACGGCCGACGAGGCCTCTGCCCCCCAGCAGGAACCGTCCAAGAAGAAGAAGAAGCGCAAGATGCGTCGCTTCAAAAAGGGGCAGCTGTCACCATCGACAACCAATGGTCGGCCGGGAGAGACGGATCCCGCCGACACGTACAGCAGGCTACTGAGACGCCGCGCCAGCATGCCCGACGCCTCGATCCATGCCACCATCATGTCCGACGGCGACGGGCGTGACCAGCCCTCGAGGCGCAGGCCCTTCCGCAGGGGTCACTCGTACGCCGAGGCAGCTCCGAGGGACGACGACAACGAAGAGGCCGTCGTACCGAGATCGGGCCACCAGCGGCGCATCACCGTCTTTGGCGGAGGCGGCGTGTCCGACGGTGACGCCATCTCTCCCAAGCGGCCCTTCTTCACGTCGGAGCGGGCTTCTAACTTTGGCGCCCAGAAGTGGAAACAGGTCAAGAGTACGCTGAAGCTGCTGCGGCAGAAGAAGGAGGACCGGTTCGACTACTTCAAGTCGGCCGAGCTCATGGCCGAGCTGAGAGCCGGTGCGCCGGCCGTGCTCATGCTGGCGAGCATGATCCAGCGGGACGAGCATGGGAATAAGAGGATCCCTGTTCTCCTGGAGCAGCTCAAGCTGAGGATCAAGGACAGCTGCCCCATTCCAGACGACGACCGGCAGAGGCACTGGATCTTTACCTTTGAGCTCGAGTACGGCAGCGGGCCCAGCCGGATGAGCTGGACCGTCGTTCGCAACATCCGCGACATCTACAACCTGCACTTCCGCTACAAGTTTGCCCTCGGCAATGACAAGTACATGCCTGGCCGCTCCGACCTGGGGGCGCGTCCGAGGCAGCCCAAGTTTCCCTACTCGGCCTTCCCCTACCTGCGCCGAGCGCGGATCAAGGGCGACGACAGCGACGAGGAAGATCAGGTCAGCGCCCGTGGGGAGGAGACGGCGGGCGAGGGCACGGCGGGCGAGGGCACAGCAGGCGAAGGGGCCACTGACGAGGGCCAGCCGCAGCCGCTGCGAAGAAAGTCGCGGGCCAACCTCTGGGGCATGCGGCGCCGTTCGACCGGCCACACGGATCCGGGTGACGCCTCCAATGCCGAGGGGACTCAGTCCAACGCGGCGCTGGACATGATGAGCCGCAGACAGCGCTACGTCGAGAAGCAGAGGCGGACGCTGGAAAAGTATCTATCCGAGATGATCCGCTGGCTCATGTTCCGCGCCGACAGCAATCGTCTGTGCCGCTTCCTCGAGCTGTCGGCTCTGGGCGTGCGCCTCGCGGCCGAGGGCAGCTATCACGGAAAGGAGGGCTTCCTCCATATCCAATCGTCCAAGGGTCTGGACTTTCGACGCGTCCTGACGCCGGCAAAGGTCATTGCTCGACATAGCCGCAAGTGGTTCCTCGTCCGGCAGAGCTACATCGTGTGTGTCGAGTCGCCCGAGAACATGAACATCTACGACGTCTACCTGGTCGACTCCGAGTTCAGCATCGTGTCGAAGCGCAACCCTCTCAAGAAGATGGCGACGAAGCAGGCCGACATCGATCTGACGGTCGAGACACCGCGCGACAAGCATCATACGCTGACGCTGTGCACGTCGGAACGAAAGGTCCGCCTCTTCTCCAGCTACCAGTCGGTGATGCGTCAGTTTGAGGAGTCCATCAACGAGATGCTCAGGCAGACGCCCTGGTACGAGAAGAAGCGCTTCGGGAGCTTCGCCCCGGTTCGTACCGGCGTCTTCGCCCAGTGGCTCGTCGACGGCAGAGACTACATGTGGAACGTATCGAGAGCCATCAACATGGCCCGAGACGTCATCTACATCCACGACTGGTGGCTGAGTCCCGAGCTATACATGCGAAGGCCGGCTTGTATCAGCCAGAAGTGGCGTCTGGACCGGCTGCTGCAGAAGAAGGCTCGCGAGGGCGTCAAGATCTTCGTCATCATCTACCGCAACGTCGAGGCCGCCATCCCCATCGACTCCGAGTACACAAAGTCGTCGCTCCTGAACCTGCATCCCAATATCTTTGTCCAGAGATCGCCTAATCAGTTCAAGAAGAATCAGTTCTTCTTCGCCCATCATGAGAAGATCTGCATCGTCGACCATGACGTCGCCTTCCTTGGCGGCATCGATCTCTGCTTCGGCCGATGGGACTGTCCGCAGCATCCCATCGTCGACGATAAGCCGACTGGCTTCGAGATGTTGGAGCGGCCAAAGGATGCCGAGCACTGCCAACTGTTTCCGGGCAAGGACTACTCCAACCCTCGCGTCCAGGACTTCTTCCGCCTCAACGAGCCCTACGAGGAGATGTACGACCGCAGCAAGGTGCCTCGCATGCCCTGGCACGACGTCAGCATGCAAGTCGTCGGCCAGCCGGCTCGTGATCTGACGCGGCACTTTATCCAGCGATGGAACTACCTTCGCCGAGGCCGGAAACCGACACGACCGCTGCCCTTCTTGCTGCCGCCTCCGGACGCCCGACTAGACGAGCTGGAAGCACTCGGACTGACGGGCACCTGCGAGGTGCAGATGCTTCGGTCCGCCGCCGCCTGGTCGCTCGGCATCGAGGAGACGGAGCACAGCATCCAGACGGCCTACGTCCGGATGATTGAGGAGTCGGAGCACTTCATCTACATGGAGAACCAGTTCTTCATTACCAGCACCGAGGCCTACAACACCAAGATTGTCAACCGCATCGGCGACGCTCTCGTGGAGCGCATCATCCGCGCGCGTGACAACGGCGAGACGTGGCGCTGCGCCATCGTCATTCCCCTGATGCCCGGCTTCCAGAACACGGTCGACGAGCAGGAGGGGACCAGCGTCCGGCTCATCGTCATGTGTCAGTACCGCAGCATCTGCCGAGGGGAGCACTCCATCTTCGGCCGTCTGCGGGCTGCCGGCATCGATCCCGAGGAGTATATCGGCTTCTACTCGCTGCGGCAGTGGGGAGTCATGGGCAACGATGCCCTCGTCACGGAGCAGCTGTACATCCATGCCAAGACCATCATCGTCGACGACCGCGTCGCTCTCATCGGCTCCGCCAACATCAACGAACGATCCATGCTGGGCACCAGAGACTCTGAGTGTGCGGCCCTCGTGCGAGATACGGACATGATTTGGTCCAAGATGGCCGGCAAGCCCTATCAGGTCGGTCGCTTCGCCCACACGCTGCGTCTGCGTCTGATGCGGGAGCATCTCGGTCTCGACGTCGACGAGATCTTGGAGGACGAACGACAGCACGAGATGGACCGTGAGGCCTTTGAACGGGAGATGGGCCAGATTTACGGCGACGACAAGAAGCCGGCTTCTCCGGTCGTCGCGGGACCCAGCACCGACCGCGGCCGACGGCTCAGCACCGTCCTCCGGCTGCCCAGCTTCAACCACATCGCCGACGAGCAAGCGACCCCGGATGTGGACGACGATCCTTCCAGCAAGGGTAAAGAAGCTTCGACTGATTCGCGCGTCACAGGCAAGAAGCACCAAATGGACGTATCCGGCTACGGGCCGGATCGCTGGAAGCGTGCCGAAGAGGCGGGCCTCGACGGGGGTCGCGATTCCGTCATCGTCAACGGCCGAGAGGTGCTGGTTCAGAGCGTCGATAGCAACGGCAAGGGAGCCCTAGACTGTCCGAGATCGCCGACCGACCACATGTCGGCCGCTGAGAGCCGGCGCCAAGAGTCCCCCGAAGGCCACGATGGGATTCCCCCAATACCGCCGCTGAGTCGACGTGGCACGGAGCAGCTCGGGTTGCCTCGAGCCGCCCAGCTGCCCCCTCTGCCCGTCGTGGACGACACGGATATTGGGGGGCCGCCCGTCCATATAGACCCCTTGACGGGCCGTCCGACGCAGAGCGCCTGTCACCCGATGGCGGCCGACATCTACTCGGCCGACATCAGCAAAGACTGTATGCGTGATCCCGTCGATCCGGGTTTCATGGATGAGGTCTGGAACCGGGTGGCCAAGAACAACACCAAGCTCTACCGCAGAGTCTTTCGCTGCATGCCGGACTCAGAGGTGAGCACGTGGGCCGAGTACCGCGAGTACATGGATTACAGCGAGAGGCTGCGAGCGGCCATGGAGGGCAAGGCTCCGGGCGAGCCGAGCGAGCTCAAGAGCGAGACAAGCCACGGTAAGGAGGCGACGGCGGGAGGAGCCGGCATCAGCGCGCCAGGGCCCGAAGCCATCGCCAAAGCGGCCCGGAAAGAAGTGCGCAAGGTGTCAGACAAGTTGTCGGAGAAGGTGGCTGCCGACACGGAGAAGACGCCGACTGCCGAGAGCGGAGAGGCGCAGTTGAGCGAAAAGATGCCCCTGCGCAGCCCGGGCTCGGAGCCGCTCCTGGGCGCGACTTTGGGCGGAGGACCGGAGACGCCGACGTTGCCCCCGTTGGAGACGGGGCCGAGCAGAGAGCGTAAGACGACGACGTTTAACCCCGTCGATAACAACAGCAACAACAACAACGGGACGTCGTCCAAAGAGGCTGGATCCATCAAACGCCGACGCCGGGCCACCACCAAAGGCAGCAAGCGCGGTCTTTCAATGGAGGAGATGCCATCGCGGTCTGACGCCGAGGAGCTGCTCAAGATGATCCAGGGCAATCTGGTGCAGTTCCCGTACGACTGGCTGCTGACGGAGGAGCAGAACGGGAACTGGGGCTATCAAGTGGACGGTGTAGCCCCGCTGGCCATCTAGTAGGTCCATCTTTTCTGTCTTGATCTCTCTCGGAGGAAGCAGATGGCTAACACGTTTGTCTAGTGATTGATGACCGTTGTTTCCACCGTCCAGAGGCACAAACAATGGACCTGGCGAGGCTCCCTCGCCTCGGAGTGAATGATGTTGAGGCGTGATTTCAACCTACGAGTGTTCAATGCGTCGGTAGCCCTTTTCCATTCTCGTCTTTTCCGTTACAAGTTGGCGAGCATGGGGATGGCGTCGGGCGTGCAACTTGTGTTCGTTAAGCATATCCTGTACATGCGTTCATTGATAATTGAAAGCTGGTATCAACCAAGTCTCGGCAGAATGATGAGCACATCCTGCTGGGCCCCTGAAGGCCTCGTTCTATATGTCTGCGCCTTGCCTCTATCCTCATGGCTTGTTTGTCGGCCATCGTCATACTCGCTCGCTAACCCAGATGGCGCCACGGCAGCCCGCGCGTATGACTCCGGTCAATAGCCAGTAGGGCTCTGCCTTCTTGGCGTCATGCTCGACGGCATGGTCGAGGTGCTCGAGCTCCTCGTCGCGAATCCTGGTGAGGGTGGCGACGAGGTCCGACAGCTCGGAACCGACGTCGTAGCCTTCTTGCTCCCACTTGGAAATCATGTCAAGCAGAGTGCGGATCTGGCTGTTGTAGTGGCCTCCGATTTCCGTCTCGACGGCCTCGGTGCAGGCCATGGCCGCCTCCCTGCCCATGACGGCCGTCGACCAACCCAGACCGGTGGCGAGTACAGTCCACAGCGGCGCAAGGGCCGTGGGACGAACGCGGTGTTTGTGAATGAGGGCGTTGAAGGTGGTTAAGTGGGCGGCTTCTTGGTCGTACATGTGCTTCATTAGGGGTCGGAGGTGCGGGTGGCGGCGGACGATGGGTGGCGTTTGCGCCGTGTAGATGAGCGTGGCGGCGAGCTCGCCGGCTTGATTGACGCGCAGCTGAAGAGAAGTTTAGAGATTGGAGAGAAAGAGAAGATGAAGGAATCACTGACGGCTGAGGAGAGGAATTGGCGTTGTTCGTCGGTTAAAGGCTTCAGCTTGGGCGGGCTGTTTGGTGATGCTGAGGACGTCGAGAGCCAGCGAGCACCAAAGGGAGCGCGCGTCGACAATTTACGAAACATAGACATTGCCGTGGACGTGGAAAGAAGAGAAGAGGCGCTCAGCGCCGAATAAGACGAATCGACGAATACTGAAGTCGTCAAGAATGACGTCCTCCAGCATCGCGACGGAGCCGGAACAACTAAATCACCGACAGACGACACACGTGCAGGCTGCAGGCTGCAGCACAAAGCCAACCAACAAGCAGCCAGCCAGCCAGCTTCCATCTTTTCAGTCTTTCGCCCGATTTTTCTGACCGTCACGAAGCAGCAACCTCTCTTCTGCGCACAAAGCCCAACCATCACCCGCCATCATGGCCGATATCGACGATGAGCTTCTGGCCCTCGCCGGAGGGGATTCTGAGGATGAGGGCTCACGCAGAGACGTGTCTGCTTCGCCGCGGCGGTCGTCGGCGAAGAAAGCGAAACGGCAGAGGGGAAGGGAGTCGGAGGCTGAGGGAGAGGCGTGAGTAGCTGCTTCGCACAAACTCTCTTTTTTTCCTTCCTCTCCTTCATCAGCCACCTGGCTGGTGTCTGGAGGCCTCTGCTCTGGCAGCTGGCCGACAGTCGCCTTGATTTCCCCATTACCTCACTTTGTTCTCGACGCTAATTTTTCTTCTTCACCACTTCACAGAGGATCGGCACCCGCAACACCCAACTCGCTTGAGTCGGCACCGATGGATGAATCCGACTCGGACGCCGAGCAGCCGGCTTCGCGGGACCGCGCTGCCGGCGGCGGCGAAGGCGATCAAAAGTACCCCGTCGACGGCATGTTCGTCAGCCAGGCGGAAAAGGCGGAGATCATGGCTCTTCGAGAGGTCGAACGAGAGCAGATCATTGCGGACCGCATTTCGGAGATTGAACGGCAGAGACAGAATCGACTGCTGCGCCAGATGGTCACTAGTGTTGAGAATGAAGAGCGCAAGTATGTCAAGAAGAAGCGAAGTGCCGACACAGCCGATCTCGAAGACGGCGAGCGCGTAGCCTCGAAGCAGCGCACGGGCAAGGCCAGCGAGACGGCCATGGACTCGCTTCGCAGGGCGCGAGCCGAGAAGCAGCGACGCAAGGAGGACCAGGACCGACGCAAGGATGCCTTGTCTCCTCGACGCGACGTGGGTGGTCCGGCCGAGAGCGACCACGACTTTGAGCGGACGCGGTCTCGGACGCCGGCCGATGACGAGGCCAAGGGCTTGCCAGCGCCGGAGCTGCGTGACTACGAGAGGGTGAGGCTCGGCCGAAACGAGTTTGCTCAGGTCTGCTTCACGCCCGGGTTTGAGGCCAGCATTACGGGCTGCTTCATCCGCGTCGCTGTCGGCGCCCACCCGCATACGGGCATCGAGCAGTATCGCATGGCCTGCATCAAAGGTGAGGAGAGAAACCCTTTCGGGTCGTTCTAGCTAACAGCTTGTAGGCTTCGCGACGGGCAGACCGTATGCCATGATGGGCCCCAACGGCCAGTTCGTGACGGACCAGTACGCCAAGGGCGCGCATGGAAAGGCGATTAAGGATTTCCCTTTCATTGGAGCGTCCAACTCAAAGTTCACAGATGTGAGTTGCTACGATATAATGACACGAGGATGCGACGTGTGACGCGACTAACGAGGAGAAACAGGCGGAGCTCAACCGATATCAGATTACGTGCAAGAACGAGGGCGTGACGCTGCCGACGAAGCAGTCGCTGGTGGATAAGATTGACGATATCAACGCCCTCATCAAGCACAACTGGACGAGCGAAGAGATCAAGTCCGGACTCTCGCGACGCAACGAGCTCAAGCGGCACTTTGACCCGGCCCAGCGCGAGCGGCTCGGACGGCAGCTGGACGAGGCTGTGGCGCGTGGCAACGAGGACAAGGTGGAGGAGCTGCAGGCAGAGCTGAACCGGCTCAGCGCTCAGCGGCTGGCGTTCCGGACGACGCTCGGGGCGAAGCGGGTTGGAGAGGCACCCAAGTCATCGGAGCAGGACCGGCTGGCGGAGCGCAACCGCGAGAACCGGCGGATGAACGCCGAGCTGGTTCGCAAGGCGCAGCTCAAGGAGAAGGCCAGAGCTCGGGAGATTGAGCGAGCCGTGAAGCGAGGCGAGCAGGTGCCCGACGACCCATCACGCCGGCTGCGGACCAAGGCCAAGTTTGTGCACGACGTCAACGAACAGCAGCAGCAGAAGAAGCCGGCGTCGTCATCGCAGCAGGCGAGCAACTCGAGCACGCCGACGGGGACGCCGAAGCCGCAGCCCCTGGCTTCGCACTTGGTCAAGCTGCAGGAGAAGAAGTACGGCGATGGAAAGGGGCTGCCGACGATCCACAAGCCGCTGATGGACGACGATGTCATCGGCGCCTTGGACTTGGAGATTGACGTGGAGATTTGATGGGGGTGAGCGTGTATATTCGTATACGCGCTTGCCCTCTTCTCTTATCCCGTCTGTCGGGCTGGAGTTGTGAGGCAATGGTGGCTTTGGGGAGTGGTGACGGAGGATTGGTGGAGGTGGAGAGCATTGAGAGCTGGGCATGGACCGCGTGTCTCTTCTCTCGTCCTGATACCCCTATCCCATTACTGATGGGATAATGCTCTGGACTTTGGTAGCGGATCGGAAAGAAAGGATGACTTTCACAGCCGTGTGTGTCTTTTTCTCGTTGTGATGCCTTTTTCCATCTGAATGATCGTGAACTCATCCATGTAGACCCTGGATGTCTCCTTTCCTCGTCTTTATATTCGTGCCCTATTCCATGGCTACACGGGATAAAAGTGGAGGAAGTCTGGTAGGCAGAGACAATGAATTCCCGAAACGAGATGGTAAAAAAGACGGCGAGAAGAATACCTAGTTGTGAACGATGCAAGGATCTGGGCACGTGAGGAGCGCAAAGAACGGACGAACAGAGTTGAGGCGGGACGGAGTAGATCACGTGACTTTGAAGAACGCGTCGCAGCTGGCAAAGACGCGTAAAGCCTAGCCCCACAGTCCCGTGACGTCTACTATCATCCATCTTCCGTTCCTCTTCTTCCATCCCCATCCCCCAACCCCCATCCCCCATCTCCCTCTCCGCCATCGCTATTCCTCAACTGGCGCTTCATGGAGGATCTCGAGGCCGGCCGTACCTGCTTCGCAACAGAAAATTACCACGATGCCCTGAAGCACTTCACCCGCGTACGAATACCTACCCACCCATATTCTCCCTCTTCTCTCGTCTGCCTGCTAACTGTCGATTTCAGACGATGCAGGACTGCCGCTGCAACACCAAGCGGAGGCGGCTTCGCTGCTCCTGTAAGAACTTCTACGAAGCCATCGAGAAGGATCATATCTCCATTCTGGAAGCGTCTTTGCGTCCGTGCAAGTGCATCGCCGGGGGTTTCGAAAAGTGCGACGACCTGCTTCACATCAAAGCCCTGGACTATCGATCTGCCACCTTCGAGGCCTTGGACCAGATGGACCGCGCCGAGGCTGATGCCATTTGGATTCTGGAGCTCGCCCCTTCGCTTCCACATGTGATTGCTACTCGCTCGGCCTCGCGTTCGTCTGAAGGCTCTTGGCTGACATGGCCCAGGGCTATCTACGCCTCGGCAAGATAGCTCGCCTCCGGAAGAAAAACTGGCTCGCGGGCAAAATTTACGGAAACGGGGTTGAAGCAACAAAGGAGCTTTCTCCTAACAAACCTCCCGAGGTCCAGGAGCTCAAGCGTAAGCTGGCCCGCATACAGCTGCGGTTCATGACGAGGAGAGACCCCATCGTCTTCCCGCTCGAGGTATTCTACATCATCATGGGCAACTTGCCCATAACCGATCTGGTGTATGTACCCCCGTCGTCATCTATGGCCCCCCTCGTCCTCGCCGCTGGCTGACAAGGCTCGCAAAGGAAATGTCTCGCCGTATCCAGGGCGTGGAGGCAGTCCCTGGTTAAGGACCATGGCTGCCACTTGTGGAGAGAGCTCGACTTCCGCACCCCTCCGGCCCAGCCTCTCTCAGTCCAGGATATCAATACACTCGTCGCACGCTCCGGATACGCCTTAAAGACCATTGTCATCAAGGATTCGCTGCTGTTCAAGCTCACCGAGGCGAAGCTAAATGCACTACTGCGGCACAACAAGTGGCTGGAGTACCTTCACGTTTGCCTCGCGTATACTGAGGCCCAGCGTCTTCCCTATGAGCCGGGCATGTACTCGAGGCTCCGCTTTCTATGCCTCGACTCGTTCAGGGACGACAGCGTCATCTTGCGCCGGCCTAATCCGGTCACAGAAAATCACCTTCTGGCCAGAACCTTCGTCACGCGTATTGCCTCTGTGCTTGAGCATTTCGTTCTCCGCGGCGCCACGCCCCCGAGCTGGTGCAGCCGAATCGACCTGCCAGAGTTTCCGAATTTGAAGTCGTTTCGTCTGCACCGACAGAACGAACCCCCGCATACAGTTCCGTTCATGGAGTTCCCTATTGTGAGTACACGGTTATCTCGACATGTGATAATCCGGCTAACGGGGCTTTTACAGTTCTACCTGGCCCAGAAGACTCCTCGGCTCGAGCAGCTGATGCTAGCAAACCTGGATCTCGATTATCGCTCCATCCAAGAAGACTTGCCCGACTGGCCCCATATGTGGCCCAATCTCAAGGTATTCGTCTGCCATAGAGACAGAGCGAATTCGTTGCAGCAAACGAGAAGGACCTTTATGTCGGTTGCTCTAGTCAACACCATTAACTGGGGCAATAACATGCGCTGTCTCGATCTGGATCTCTTACACGGCAACCCAGACCACGCCGGCGAGCAGCCAGCCATATGCATCATCGACGATCTGATCCGTCGCCACATAGTCACTCGCGACAAGGCACCCCTTCCACCGGGAACGAATTTTGCCAATCTGCGCTCGCTCAAAATGTCCAATTTCTCGCTGGAGCCGCGCTTGATGCAGAGGGTCCTGTCCGATACCGTGGCCAGACGCAATCTTCACTCTCTGGATTTCGTATTCCCGCTCGAGAACAACATGGACCAGAGGGGTCGGAAGTGCATTGAATACCTGGTCAAGTACGACTGGATCCGCGGGCTCGACTCGATGCGCCACATGGGCTTCAAGCGCTTCGTCTTTCCCGAGGTGTCGCTCCGGGAGGAGGACGCGCCCCTGTCTGGGTTCCTGGCCAGCTTTCCCAACCTGGAGTCGGTGTATCTCGACTCTGAATTCCTCACGGAGGACGAATTTGTTAGCTTGATCACGCGCGTCATGAGAGAGACGAGGATCAAGACGATTTACCAGCTTCGCGTCCATGGCGCTAGAATGGATCATCTCAAGATGCTGTCCCGTAGCTACGGTGTCAAGCTCTGCTGGGATAACAAGCCGCGGGTGTGGCCGCAGACGATGGAAGACTGAGGGTGATTTCAGGTTTGGAAGGGTGTTGAGGTTAGGAGGATGAAGGCATCGTGGCGTTCAAGGGGAGCCATCTCGGGTACGATACGATAGCCTCGGATGTTTAGAGTACGTGTCCGATTAGCGCCTGGGAGGGACGGATGAGAAATGTCAAAACTCTTCATGGTGAATACCGTATTCCCCTACGTAGCCGACTCTGTGAGACTCGAGTTGTCTGTGACTCCAGCGGGATTATCAAAGTCCGAGCCGAGATGGTCTGGAAGTTGAGGCTCTGCGGCCACGTGCGGGGGGGCGTTTGCGGGGAGGAGGCGGGCGTAGCGGCACAGCCACAGTTACGATGTACGATTTGTGGCTGGGGGATGGTGTTGAGGTTGGGGGTTGAGATGTGAAAGGCTGAAGTCGTTTACGTACTTGATGGCCGGCGGTCCATACATAAGGGAGGAGTTCTGGACTGGACTCAAAGGTTATGACCGTAGAGCGAACAGTCTTGTATAAAGATGATGATGGAGATGACTCGTTCATCACGATTCTATGCAGCCGAGCAAACAGACTCAAGAGCGTTCAAAGACCCTTGACTGCTTCGCCACAGAGATACCTACCTACTTACCCATCTTCACAACGAGCGGGGCTGGCACATGGTCTTGGCCCCAGCCCTCGTCTTTGCCTTTTCACCGGACCGCCTCGGCTTTCTTGTTGCGTGCGTGCTACCCACTTAGGTAACTTGGTAGCAGCAGAATAGCCGCCCAGATGAATATGTACTCGAGTCTGGACTGCCCGACTCTGGTCACGGATGATACCCTTTCTCAGAGCAAGCGCTCCATGTCCAACCCATTACGTACCGTTCCGCGCTTCCAATTCCAGCGCCAGAGCCACGCAGCCGCTGCAGGATCCCGCCAGCAAATAAGGATGGAGAGGGAAATCGTTCATGCACATGTCTTCTTGCCCGGCACGACGCCTCGGAAAAGGGGGGTGGTCGTTGATGGAGAATCCTCCCGTGAACGGGAGAGGCATGGGCTCCCGAGCCTGAGGCGGCGAACCCCCAAGTCTGCGGCCACGGGCATCCCATTACGTTAGGTGTGGAAGGCTGGATCCGAGTTCCGAGTGGTTCGGACGGGCGGACGGTAATTTACCTTGTGTAGGTCGCTGCTACTCTGTGTTGTCAGCAGCGACCCTCTTTTCCTCTCTTCTCGCTCTTGATTCTTGTTCCGCGTTCGGGATTCGGAGGGTGGCTGGGGAGCTGAGGGCTCGAGAGATGGGCTGGGTTATGTGGTAGACTGGGGGTCAAGATGGCCTGCTGAAAGTTGATTGTTTGACATGGCTGCTCGACGGCAAACAAGGTATCGACCAGAAATAAAAGCAAGACTCCATATTCGTCGAGTCTGCTCGACAAAGGGATATAAATAAAACACCTACCCAATAGCTGCGTGCGTATGTGCCCATGTAAGAGGTCGGCATGTACCTTTTCTCAATTCCGCGAAATCCCTCCGCGTGGGCCGGCATGGTCTACCGGCAACCTCCGGGTTTATGGGTTCGTTCAGCTACTAAGAGGGTGAATGCCGGAGACGTCAACGAGGCCAGCCAGTATATAAGGCCCGGGTTGAAGTGGTGGTAAAGGACAGGATTCTGTGCCATTGGCTTGTCAATTCGAGTGATGCTTCGCGCGGGTTACTGAGTTGACGGCAACATTAACCCACTTGGACAACTACACGCTTCAATACATCGTCAACTTATATAGACGCACCGACGTTAACACCGAAACTATCCTTTTCCAGTCGGTCTATCGCGTTTTGACGTCATCTCCCAATCGCATTGATAAATCGTTAGTCTAGCCCGTCTGCTTGTCGGGGGGACTCTTCTCACCACAGCAAGCAGCCACAGAATGAAGCATCTCGTCCCGTGCCTGGCCCTGGCATCAGGTGTCGTAGGCGTCACTATGGAGCCCAGATCCCCAGCTCTGCATCAGACGGCCACAGCCTTATTCAGGAACGACGACGGCACGCGAGGCTGCAGCCGGCAAAACAAGTGCTTGGTGGGCCTGGCCCGCGCCTTGGACAACCGGCTGCCGGCCATGGGCCGCTTCTGCGACCAGAATCAAGGAGCCATGATCGACGACGATAGAAACCTGTCTCTCTTGCCCGAGGGCGAGGATGCCGATTCCGTACGCAACTTTTGCACGGCCAGCGGCGGCCAACGGAGTGTACTGAGAACCACTTGCGCCTGTATCGAAAAGAAGTCGACTCCTGGCGTCAAGGAGTGCCGCCGGGCCTTGGAGCGAAAACTGGGAGGCGCACAGGCCGTCACCGACTTCTGCTACCTGGCCACGTACGGCGATGTCCAAACGGCGGCCAACCCGTATAGCAACAGAACCGTCCTGACCGACACAGAGGCCTGCTCCGAGTTCCACGTAGTCGTCGAGGTGTGCCAGGCGGCGGTGCCGTGGAATAGACACTGGAAAGCGCCGCAATGTCTGCAGGACGAATGCTATGTGGCCCTCGAGATGTTTGTGGGCGACTCTGTTCAGGGGTACTGCAAGGACATGCTCGCAGGCCGCGCCTCGTCCGCCACGGGCTTGCGGCTGGCCGGAAGCCATTGCGACTTTCAGAGGCAGTTGCAAGCCTGTCGGTGCGTGGCCGCGTCCGGGCCCGAGTTCGGCGACTCGCAGCCGGTGTGCCAGGAGAAGCAGTGCTTTCAGGGGTTGCAGGAGCACTTCGGCCGCCACGCCGAGGGCTATTGCCAGACGGTGCTTCAGGGGCACGACGAACACATTAGCAGCGGCTCCGAAGGAGTTGGCCTGCCTGCTCTCGCCAATGACGCCCGGCAGCTGGGTTGTCGATACAGAGAGCTGATTGAGGCTTGCCGGTGCATGAAGCCGACACAAGAGCGGCAGCATCCGGCTTGTGCCAAGGACGAGTGTTACGGCGCCATCGAGGAGCACTATGAGGGTCACAAGGCCGCTGTTGAGAGTTACTGCGACGAGATCAGGGCCATGACGCCGGCCGAGTCGGAGCGCGACCTTCGCCGTTATCGGTTCGGACCGCAGTGCTTTCGGACCACGGCTGTCCAAAGGGCTTGCTCTTGCGTGTCGAGAGAGTGGGAGATGCCGACGTGCGTGCAAGACGAGTGCTACCGGGGCATCGACCTCGCCCTCAACGGCAAGGATACGACCGTCTTCAACTTCTGTAAGCGCGTCATCCGTGATCCATTCCGGGCTCCGGAGGCGCTGCTCCCGGGCATCGGACGAAGCTGTCCAGACACGGCAGCCTTGCAAAAGGCCTGCGAATGCGTCGTGCCAGCCGATAACAGGGGCGTCTGGTTGGGCAATTTGGGCCCGTCACGCTGCTACCGAAACTCGTGCTTCAGCTCCTTGGAGCGCTCCTTCAAGGGAGATTTCCACTTTGGCGTCGTTGGCTTCTGCAGACCGACGCTTCGCCAGCTGACGCTCGACGCTACCAAGGTCCAGGTCCCTCAAGGCTGCGCGGATACACAAGAGCTCGAGGAGGCTTGCGTCTGTGCCCTGCCGCTGGATTCGGATGTCTGGACGTCACCCAAGTGCATCAACGACGCTTGCTATCGAAGCATCGATCACCACGGGCCCATCAACAGCTTCTGCAAGACGTGGAGGCGTTCGCAGGAGACGACTGCCGTGAGCGTGCCGACCTTTCCGGGTCTTGAATTGAGCTGCCCTGGTCAGGATAGCATAGCCGAGGCCTGCGCTTGTCATGAGCCCTACAGCTCCTCCGACTGGGCCGAGCCCAAGTGTGTGCAGGATCAGTGCTACGCCAGCCTGGACGAGGCGCTGGACCAGCATCCCGGAGTACGGCGCTTCTGCCACGAACTCCAATGGTCCCGGCAGAACCAGCTCCCGGCGCCCGAGATGCCGGCTGGGCTCGGCGAGGCCTGTGCCAGACCCGAGGCGGTAGTGGAGGCCTGCAACTGCGTAGTATCCGGGGACGTTGAGGTGATGGAGCCGGAACCATCGTCTGAAGATGAAGAACTCCTCGATACCGTCTGCAGAGAGCACACATGCCGCATTGGTCTGCAACAAGAGCTCGGCCACCAGGTCCGTGACGTATGTCAGGAGCTGGTGGATGGCACGCCACTCGAACAGCAAGACCTGGATGACGAGACGGCGGCCCTGCTGTTGGCGAGATGCGAAGGCGTACAGCCAAAGCTGACCATCAGTGGCTATGGGAGAGAGAAGTCCGGACCGATCCGGAGAAGGGATCTGAACTCTGGCGTTCAGAGAAAGATGATGGCGGCCTGCCAGTGCATCTTGTCACAGCCTGAGGAGGAGCCTTAGAGGGGATACTCAGACGACAAGTTTTCTTTGTTCGGGGCTTGATGATTGATGATGAAAAGCATTAGCGTAGCGAATATGATTTTCTCTTGTTGTTCTCGGCTGGTGCCGTTGTCGTGGTGGTAGCTGGTCTCATCTCACGTGCCCGGGCGTATTAAGGCTTCATTGAGCGATCGAAGTGTCTAGAATAGTAGTAATCAGACTCCGTCGGGTCGCTCCATCGGGCAGCTCCATCGGGCAGCTCCATCGGGCCGGAGGTTTCATCGTCGTCGTTGACGATCCAAGGTGGACCATGCTGGCAGCCGAAGTTGACCGTGGCTGACTAATAAACAGACAGCCTGAGGCAGCAACCGTCCACGACGAGTTTGACCACCATCGTCGCAAAAGGGCCAGACCCAAGACTGAGGGTGGATCGCCGAGAGCTCAGATCTGCTCGGCGGCATGTCGTCATTGCCGCCAGACGCCTTTCCGGCTTGGGCCCGCCTCAACGGCCTCGTTCTCGACGGCATCCAGCTTCGACACGTCGACGACAGGGGGCTTGGCCTGGTTCTCGACGACGATGCTGCTACTATTCCAGACCCGCTGCTGAGGGTCCCTCGCGATCTTGTCCTGCGTGTAGGCGACTATGCCAATGTCGATGCCAACTTCAAGCAGCTTCTCGAAACAGTCGGCCATCAGGTGCCTACACTCGCTCCGTTTCCTCCGTTCTTTGAAACCGAGGAGACGCTGACGTATCATCTGCAGTCTCCCCGACTCGATGCCGTCCTCTTCCTGCTATGTAACCTCGTCCATTCACGGCGAGGTCGACGTCGTGGTCACGCTCTGGTCCCGACTCCCTGGACTGAATACCTCCGCTTTCTGCCGCGGTCCATCCCCGTACCCACCTTGTGGTCGGAATCTGAGCGCCTTCTGCTGGCGGGCACGTCGCTTGAGGTGAGATGATACGGGGTGACGACAAGGTTAGACGGCCCTGATGACGCGACAGCCCGCCCTACATGCCAAGCTCGCAGCCCTGGGTCGTGAGTTTGATAGGCTCCGTCTGCAGACCGAGTCCATGCCCTTCTGGAACGAGTTGCTGTGGGAGGGCGAGGCTTCGGCGTCGCTCGACGATTGGATCCTTGCCGATGGCTGGTTTCGTTCCCGCTGCCTTGAGCTGCCAGGCCTCGGCGTCGCCATGGTGCCGGGTCTCGACATGGCCAATCACTCGGTCTGCCCAACGGCTTACTACGAAGTGGATGATAAAGCCGACGTGCTGTTGTCGGCTTGCCCGAGCCGCGATGCGTCATGCGGCCGAGAAATGACCATTTCCTACGGACAGGCCAAGTCGGCTGCCGAGATGCTCTTCAGCTATGGCTTCGTCGATGGCAACGCCAGCAGTCTTACGCTGCCCATCGCCCCGCTACCTGATGACCCGCTGGCCAAGGCCAAGCTCGCCGTGTTTGACCAGTCGCCAGTCTTGAAGCTATCTTGGGAAGACGGCGTAATCAATTGGGAGAGTCCGTTTGCTTACCTGCTGTGTCTGAACGAAGAGGACGGCCTCGGGTTTCGACTGCTTCAGGATACGGCGGGAGAGCGCCAGCTGAGGCTCTTGTGGCAAGACGAAGACATTACGGGACGAGTCAGCGAGCTCGAGACACTTATCAAGGACCACGGCCTCCATCACGTTTTCCGGCTCCGCGCCGCGGCCGTTGTGCATGAGCGGGTCGAGGCGCAGCTGGCCCGGATCAGAGATGTGTCCTCACAGCCGCTGGGAGTAAGGGACGCATGCATAGCGGCGGCTTCTGCGCTGCGAGAGGCCGAAACGGGCCTTCTCGAGGCTGCGGCCGAGGCGCTGGATCACGAGGTATGTGTTTACACAGCTTCAGGGGCTAGGTAGGCAGCTGGCTGACATGCGTACCTCGGCAGAAGACCACGTTGCTCGACCACGAGGACGTAACGAGATATCTCGCTTCCACGGCCAATGAAGAGGATCAAAATGGAGACGAAGATGATTTCAGCTAGCTTTGGAACGTGTCCCTCTCGTGGCAGCTCCCGGCGAGAACCCAATGAGATGAAGTGTGGTTGACGAGGCGCCCGTCGAAACTCAAAGAGCCATTATATCGACGCTACTATGTGTAATGGACGCGACGGCGGCACTCTATCTCGTTGTTCGCTCCGTACGAATACATGCTGCCATCTGCCAGAGATCAAAGACTGCTTGCGGGCGTCGACGTTCGGTCTCCGGGCTCTGCTCGGCTTCTCGGAGGCAATCGGAGCGCAATGACGGCGAATGTAACGCCGTTACGGGCGCCATTTTCAGTCAAGAAACGAGCGAACTCATTGTCATTCTCGCCGTGAACCAATGCCCGCCTGCATCGCAATGCGTCCGGAGGTTGCATGTGCAGTACATACGAATACGCTCCTTGCCAACGGTTACAAATAGGCTGCTAAAGGGTGGCGGCATGCGAAGATTGATCGAGTGGCGACTGCGGAAGACATGAAGCGTCTTGCTAAAGGCCCTCTTTCACGCGACTCTCCACGTGCCTGCAGTCCTCGGCTTGATTCTTGTTTCCTCTTTCTCTGTCTCTTGCATGCTTTCCAATCTTCATCGTCATCCCTACAGAGCTCCGGACGAGGGCGGCGATGCCCGTGGACAGAAGCAATCGCTCCTCGCCAATGTCTGACGACAAGCCGTCCATCAAGGTCATCAAGTCGCGCAACAGCGTCAAGAGCCGGCTCTCACAGGCCTGCAACCGTTGCCGGAGCAAGAAGATCCGTTGTGACGGCGGCCAGCCGACGTGCTCGCAGTGCGCGTCTGTCGGCATCGAGTGTGCCACCACTGACAGGCTGAGCCGGCGGGCCTATCCTCGTTATTATACCGACTATCTCGAAGAGCGAGTGCGGACCCTCGAGAGAGAGGTTCGCCTTCTCAGGGGCCGGTCTGACGATGAGGACGGTCGTCACGCCGAGGGGAGAGCCGACGAGGAGCTGATGTTTCTGCCGAGGCCGGCTCTGCTTCCGGCCCGGAGCGGCTCTGAACGGCTGTCCGTGGGGCCCTCGAGTGGCTACTTCATGATTGGTGCGTCTGATTCTCTTTTGTATTGCTATTGACTTGTGCTGAGAATCGATATTGAATAGCGGCTCTCGAGCAGGCGCTTATGAAGCTGGGGAGCCAGTTCAGCAACTTCAACGCTGGAGCCTTGTTGCAAGCCCACTTCCGCACTCCTCTGGCCAGTCGAGAGCCTGGTCAATGCCCTCTGACCCCCCCTGGGCTCCTCACGGAACGCTACGTCGAAATCTTTCTCCGGCAGTGGGCACCGCTCTTCCCGATTCTGAACAGAGACACCTTGCTGCGAGCTTACAACGGTTTCGTCGCGCAGCCAGACGGTGTTGGATGCAGTTACCGGGTCGCTCAGCTCTATTTGGTCTTTGCCATCGCCCAACTCTCGTCCGAGTCACCCGATCTCGGCCAGGTGGCGTCGTATGAGAGGCAATGGACGGCCGTCATGGAGACGCAGTTTCTGGCCGACAGCCTCGACGCTCTGCAGTGTCTCGTCTTGGCCGTCTTATACTGCGCACTTCTCGGGGACGATCGACGGACTCAACACTACAAGTCGCTCGCCGTCGGCTTATCACTACGCCTCGGACTTTACCATGGTCAGAAGCAGTTTCCCATCTGCCAGACGAGGGAGAGGATATCTCTGACACTGTATACGCTGGACTGGTGAGTGTGAATACATACGCTCAAGTCTTTGCGCGGCTCATTGTTTTCGCAGCTTTACGGCAGCGTCCATGGGCCTCCCTAGACTTCTAAGAGAAGAGGAGATGGACACGACAGTCGAGTACATGCTGCGAGAGGGCTGCAGGCCCATTGAAGACGACGATATGTCTGATGCCCTGGTTCTGTTGCAGGCCTCACGCATCCTGGCCCGTGTGCTCGGGATGCTGCAGATGAACAAGATCTCGCTACAGCAGATGTCGACGCTGGGGCAAGAGCTAGACTCGTGGTATTCGAAGCTCCCGGACCAGCTGCAGCCCGAATCCGGTGCCGACAAGGCGCGGGCCGATGACAGCCGGCGGCCGGTGTTGGTAAGTCGGCTGCGATGGGGTCATGGTAACGATGCTGAGAGACGGTCACAGATGCTGGCTTACTACTACATCCGCTGCTTGATCTATTGCCCCGTTGTGGGGTCGGAGCCGGAGCCACGGACGGCGACAGCGGTTCAGTCTGTGTGCGAGTCGAGCGTTCGGATAACATATATGATTCTACTACTGCGAGAGCGTGGCTTGGGCTTCCCGTTCTGCCTCAACAGGTCGAGTCTCTTGACCATCTGCGCGAGCACGTTGCTTCACAAGGCGGCACAACTACGGCAGGAGGGCAGTCGAAGACGCGACGTGGCCAACCTCGTGACGTGGGTTCTCAAGGCCTTGACGGCTGTGAGGCCCTCAGTATCAGCCGAGCTGGAGCCCGTCGCTCGGAGTCTGCTCGCGGCTG
Organism: Ophiocordyceps camponoti-rufipedis; assembly: GCA_002591395.1. Taxonomy (NCBI): domain Eukaryota; kingdom Fungi; phylum Ascomycota; class Sordariomycetes; order Hypocreales; family Ophiocordycipitaceae; genus Ophiocordyceps; species Ophiocordyceps camponoti-rufipedis. The sequence goes on along the minus strand of NJES01000024.1, from coordinate 23,049 downwards.
ACACGGAAGAGCAGGCGGCGGATGGATGCTTCCAGGCGTGTCAGCCAGAGTGTATGCAGCCCGTGGCGGCGTACGGCGAAAGGGGGGAGGCGATGACGGGCATGGTGACATCGGGCCAGCCAAGGTCAATGCCGGTATCGGTCTTGGACCCGGTCTCATCTACGGTCTCGCAAGATGTGCCATCTATGAAGGCGTCATCGACTATGGCGGAGTTGCCGGCGTTGATCGGACTGGACACGATATACAGCGCCATCTACGGCGGATTCCTGGACGGTTCGGAGTCGTGGTCGGAGGCGGATCGGGACGGGCCGGGGGCGGGTACAGGACAGGGAGTGTCGAGCGTGTTTGGCGTGAGCGAGGGCAGCGTGATTTCCGCCGAGGAGCAAGAGGAGTTCTGGGGGGTCGGGGCCGGGGTTGCTGGAGGATATGGAGATGTTATTTGAGGAGGTGGTGATGGAGCATACGAGGAGTTGGGGGTGGTGGATTGGAGTAGTCGATGGGTTGGTGAGTGGCGTTGATGGTGTTTAGAAGAGGTTAGAAGAGACTGAATGAGTAAGAGACTGACGATGATGATGATGTGTCCGGCGTCTCGGTGCGGGCCCCGGATCGGGATGGGTCGGGGACCGGGGTGGGTCCCTTGTCCGGCCCGATTTGTCCGTCCTTGTCTGCGATGATTTTCTCACATGTCACTGTCAGAGACGAGGAGAAGCTCTCTCTCGGACATTCCCCCAACAACAACTCAGCAGGCAACATGATGGAAGACGAGACGCGTCCTCTCTTCCTCGTCGAAAAGGAGAGCCCAGCAGGTAAACCTCCTTCCTCTATCCATTAAACCCCAACTCCGATAAACAATAACCCCTTCCAAAACAAGCCACCTGGACGCGAAGACTCTCCTCCCCCAACAGCACCCAAAGCCACCCCCAAACCATCGCCCACCGCGGCGCCAAAGCACACGCAAAGGAGAACACGCTGGCAGCCTTCCGTCTGGCAGCCTCGTCCGGCGCGCACGCCATCGAGACGGACGCGCGCCTCTCCCGCGACGGCGTGGCGGTGCTGGCCCACGACTTGGGGCTTGAGCGCTGCTTCGGGAGGTCGGGCGTCGTCGGGGATCTCGAGGCGGCGCGGCTGAGGGCTTTGGGCGTGGTCTTGCTGAGCGAGTTGTTGGAGTGGTTGGTTGAGGGGGAGGAGGAGGATTCGTGGAAGGCTGGGATGTGGGTTTTGTTGGATATCAAGGTTGGTTTCTTGGGGGGATGGTGAGGGTTCGGTGCTGAGTTGGACTGACTGATGGGTTGCTGCAGATGGATGATGATGCTGCCTTGTTGCTTGCTGCTATCAAGAGGGCTGTGGACGAGGTTCCGTCCGGGAAGACGCCTTGGGAGAAACGCATTGTGCTGGGCTGCTGGAACGCAAGTCTCCCTCTTGGCCCTCACTCTCCCCATCCCCCATCCATACAAACAACTGCTAACAAACCCCCCCCCCCCCAATCCCAACAGGCCTCAACCCTCCTCGCCGCCCGTCGTCTCCTCCCCTCGCACGCAACCGCCCACATCGGCACCTCGCACCGCTACGCCCAAACCTTCACCGCCAGGATGCCGACCCTAGCCCTCAACCTGGCCTACACAGCCGTCCCGCGCAAGACGAGCCAGCCGCTGTACGCCTGGACGGTCAACGACGAGGCGACGATGCGGTGGGCGCTCGGCCACGCTTGCATCGACGCCGTGGTGACGGACGATCCGGCCAGGTTCCGCGCCCTGTGCGAGGAGGAGCTTGCGGGGAGGGTGGTTGCGAGGAGGATGGGGGTTTGGGCTGGGTTGTGCTGGAGGTGGGATTGGGCTTGTGTGAGGGTTTGGCATCGGTTGGTGTTTTGGTATCGGCGGTTTTGGATTCGGAAGTTGGATTTGTTGCGGTGAGGGATAGAGGATGGATGGGTATATACATAGAGAGAGAGAGAGAGAGAGAGAGAGAGGTTTGTATACACGCAGACTTGGGCTTGTGGTTTAGGGATAAGCATCGTGTTAGGGGTGATGGAGTGGGAAGAGAGACTCGAGTAGAGGTTATATACACGCAGTCTTGTTTTCTGTACTCTGATGGCATAAGATGGCATCGTCCCAAGTCGTACATCTCCCTGCGTAACTGGCTCTCAGCTCGCACTCTGCACCACTCATCCACCTTGAATCGGTAAAGTCGCACGATCCTCCAGTGCCATCCATTGCACGACGTCACCGCCTGCATCATCTCTGCAGACTCGACTTGCTGCTGAGACTTGTCATCGAACGACGACGCATACTTCGTTGCCTTTGCATGACTTCGCCTCGTGAGATCAAGCTCGGCCGACTTTAAAGGAGAGAATCTGCCATCATCATCAGCAACCCATCAACACCATCAAACCCCCCCAAAACACTCACATCATTCTTCCCCACGGAAACAACATCCGTCTCCGCCACCCGCAGACTCCCCACGCCCTCGACATACGCAACCGGCGCATCCCCCATGACCTTGCGCGCCACGTCCGCAACGGTCGATCCCCTACCCACCAGCACGCAATCCCGAAAGACGAAGCGCGAGTCCGTCGCCCCGGACCCAAACGTCGTCGTGCTGCGGACGGGGAAGACGGGCACCAGGCCGAGGAGGTCGGCCGCCCGCGTCAGCAGCTGGACGACGCCCGTGGAGCCGAAGCGGAAGAGCACCATGTCCTTGAGGTTCTCTATCCGCGTGCGGTTCTTGTCGTCAAGGTCTTTGAGGCCGCCTCCCTGTGCATCGCCCTGCTCGATGAGGTCCTCTTTCGTGTCTATGAATTCGCTGCCTTCGACGTAGCGGATGTAGCCCTGCTTGGTCATCTTACGTAGAAAGACTTCTGAGATGGCCGAGCAGAGGACGATGGACGATGGATCGTGCGCCTTGGCAATCTTTGCGATGTTCTTATCTGCGTCCGGATGGTCGATCTTATTGAGGGCAACGACGGTAGGGAACTTTTCGTCGACGAAGCTATCGACGACGTGCCGAATCGTCTCATCATCCCAACTCTCCAGAGGCGATTTCACGCCCGAAGCCTCCAGCGCACGCGCCACAAGTCCCGCGTCAGCACCATAGCCAGAAAGCTGAGCGACGAGGGTATCCAGCGCGCTCCCCTTGACAGCAACATGACGTCTCCGAATCGACGGCCATCGCTGCATCAGATTCCCCAGAATCCAGGCCACGATCTCGGCCCGCAGCCAGGCGATATCAACCGAAGGGTCGTAGCCGCGCGTGGCCTTTCCCTCGGCGTCGACGGTGCCTGAAGCGTCGACGACGTGGATCAGCGCGTCGGCGTGGCGGAGGTCGTCGAGGAAGCGGTTGCCCAGGCCGCGGCCTTGATGTGCGCCGGGGACGAGGCCTGCTACGTCGAGGAGTTCAATCGGGACGGAGCGACGGCCATTGACGCACGAGCCGTGATTCGGTCGGCATCTTTCTGAGAGGTTGAATCGGGCACAGGCACAGTCGATCTGAAGATAGCCGACGGCGCGTTGAGGATCGATGGTGGTGAAGCTGGTGGAACGTCAGTTGCACTGATTCGTTTGTCTTCCGGGGAGAGAACGTACGGAAAGTTTCCTGTCCATCTCTCACGCCTATTAGCTTCACATCTCCAGCACACGACGGGGGTAAAAGAGCCAACGGACCGACTTTGGACGACGCATCCGTCAGGCTATTCAGCGTCGTGCTCTTCCCCGCCGATGGCTTTCCCACCAGCCCGATGAGCGGATCCCGAGGCATGCCGCGCCTCTAGCGGGTGTCCGCCCGACGCTCGGATCGGAGCGGCCAAAGGGGAGTATCTGAAGCCGTCGCGATGGCTGAGGTTGGTCAAGAGGCTCGAAGTCGTGGTGGTTGGCGGAAGAGTCACGAGGCAGGGACCCACATCGGTGAGCAGGCCAATAGCACGGCGACGTATTTGTACTAACCATGGCGTTGACGCGTCATTCAGACTCTCTACATACTAAGAGTTGTGCCACTAAAGGAGCAAAAAGGAAGGGATATTTATCATGAGAAGAACAGAGGGAAGCGGCTTTGATAAAAAAGATGGTCAACCGGCAAAAAATGGTTTCGCCCGGGCTCGAACCGGGGACCTTCTCGGTGTTAGCGAGAAATCATGACCAACTAGACCACGAAACCAGGCTGAGTGGCTGCTCATGGGAGGCGAGGTCCTATTACAAACTATGAAGCTTCCAGCCTTTGTTGTCGCAGACGATAGCAACTTCACCCGCTGGCCTTCACCCTTGACGGAATAAAAGAGATGGCTTCTATTGTACAGACACTTTTACAAATACCATCTTGCAGTAGTTATTCAGTGTCTCTTCTCTGCCCGTACTAGGTGGCCTAGTTGTCGTCATGGCAAGAATCATGACCTTGACGATCCATCAGATCCCTCCTCGTCTTCCAACCCATTCTAAGCTCGATACTTTCGCCAGAGGCTATGCATACGATCCGTCTGCCCCTGCGTAAACTCCGTCGTACAATTACTACCAACCGTCAGCCACAACCCCCTTCAACTCACAGGGCAACAAACTCAAACGAATAGCTCATGTAGTTGTGAACCGGATCCAACCCCGGATGATCAGGGCAACTATCCGCCCATTTAGAGCAATCAGTCGACTGGCGCTGCGCCGCAGGAGTATCGTCAACCATGTCACCATCGCCATCGCAGTCCGGCGCAAAAGTATGAAGCAGCCCGAACCAGTGTCCGACCTCGTGCGTGGCCGTCTTGCCCTGGTTGTAGTTGCGCTCTTTGCCCCCTGGCAGCGTATCGGCGCTGATGATGCACCCGTCCAGAAACAGCCGGTCCTCTCTTCCCAGCCAGTCGGTTGGATCGGTACAGACGCCAAAGTGCGTCGACAAGAGCTGGCCAATGGATAGCTTGGTCGGATCCGCGTAGACGGGGCGGACGTTTCTGCCCGTGAGGTCCGAGCCATCGACAAAGTACAGGTTCAAACTGCTTTTGCTGCCCTTGTGGAGGGCCTTCATCATGGGAAAGTAGTCATCTTCCTTTCCCCAGGCTGCGTTGGACACCCAGTCCACAGCCTTGAGGTCGAAAGAGATGCGGCTCGGTCTGAAGTCGTGATTGAGCACCCGCATTTGCTCTTCCAACGTCTGGGGCTGCACGACTTCTTCATCAACGTCTTCCACTCCTGACGGTCGACAGACTTACGCTGACCGGCGTCGACCGCGTGACGACGTGCAAATACACGTCTACAACAATCGCCGCCTTCACAGCATCAGTCCGACGCCTCAGAGCCTTCTCCTCGGCAGCCACCTGATGATGAGCGGCGAGCAGTGCCCTTGAAGACTGCATCACCCCGCAGGGATGGCTCAGATTGTTCCCTACACTGTCAGCTTGGACAAGAGCCGCGGCCCAAAGGCCGGCAAGCAAGCTTGACGTGACAAGAGGCATTTCTCTTTCGCAATGCGTCAGAAGCAGAAGGCCTTGTCTCCAATATATGGCATTGGCGCCAGGAGGTCAAGGTCAGGAGACACCGCTCGTCTCCGGCCAGCAGCCCCAGCCAGCATCGCCCGAGCCATCGTCCAAACGGGGACCACATCTCCGTCTTTCCAGTTGTCGACGCCCTGTCCAGAAGAGAGAAGTTCCAGAGCTCCGGCTGCATGTGGGACATGGCTGCAGGGCAAGCAACATCCCCGCCGTCCAGTAAGAAGGATGCCAAGTAGACGAGGGCTTGTCGACTTTGGACATGCGTGCTTTCCGGAGACATTTGTATACATATAGCAGTATTCGGCCGTGGCCATAATTGCCGTGACTGTCCAGACCGTTCCGTTGTCTGCTACGCGAGGGTCGACTCTTGATGGGCCTCAGACGTGGCTTTGAGGATATATTTGGCGGGCCTACGGTTATCAAGGTCAGGGGCCGGACTCGACTCTTGAAGCCCACTGGATGCCTGTGAGGAACTCCTAGCTAGATGGTCTGGCTGCTCTGTAAAAGACACCTTTCTTGAACTGAACAGGGCGTCTGTACTCACTTGTCAAATGTCCTGTCCGTCGGATACCAAGTACTCGTCCGAATCCACTGCACTCTCCAGTTTGTCCAAGATTTGCTGATGGGCTTCTTCGCGGGGCTGAGGTTCCAAGGTCTGCTTTGCCAGCTCTCTGGGCAGCCATTGATCTCTCGGAGAATCGACAACTCTTGACAAATAACTGTTTAACGCAGGTTATCACATGTAAGTTGCCCAACGGTTGCTGGTTTCCGTCAAGAATACTGTCTGCTCAAGGTTCACTCATCACACACTTACCAGGTAATGAAATCAGCTCCTCAGTAAATCACGCAAGCAAGTACAAATCACGATTACCCGCGAGAACTTTTGTCAGTAGTTAAGCAACTCCATGGAAGACGCTGCGCCAAGAGGAAGCACTCTCCAACGTGGCAACGTCCAAAGTCAAAACGCCAACAATGCTCCATGAACAGTATATGTTAGTATAGCTTCCGAGCCATCATCCATCTATCCTCATCATCCTCTTGCTCCCGTCAGCGTAGACCGTACAAGAAATGCAAACATACATGACCGCCTCCCAACTTGCGCCGCCCCTTTCGTCTATCCTTTCCAGCGTACAGACTCCCTCATCCGCACGCCGCTTCTCCCTGGAGCGGGTTTCCACCGGCGAGCTCCATCGGCCTGAGCCCCAGCGCCCTCTTGACTGCCAACCCCAGCTCGAACGCCTCGAGCTTCACCTCGACCCGCAGGTAGCCCAGCCAGGCGACCAGGAGCTTGAGCGCGTTGGGAGGCCACAGCAGCGAGCCCCTTGCGCCGATGCTGTCGAGCTGCTCGTAAAAGACGGTGCGAGCGCAGTAGCGGGCCAGGATCAGAAAGCTTCGGATGGGCCCCTGACGCGTCTGGAGGTTCTCGTCGAGGCTTCGCGTCAGGTCATTGGTCTTGAGGATGAGCAGGATGATGCGCGGTACGCGGCTGAGCATCTGGACGAGATCGACGATGAGGCCGTCTTGCAGAGCGCCGCTCATCGACTGCTCCTCGTCGGCCGTCCGCGTCTTGAGAATGGATCCTTGACCGCTGACGACACTAAAGTCGCGGCCGGTGATGGCCGAGGCGAAGAGCGGGAAGTCTTGGTCGCCGATGCCGGCCACCTCGCGGGAATACTCTCGCATGCGGTCCAGATCCCCGTCGATGACGGCCAGCCAGAGCTTGGCGTAAGACCGCCTCAGGGGCAGGGGTATATCACGGTAGAGACCGTGATCGTAGAGAATGACGTCGAAGTTGGGACCTGGCCGCAAGAGACCGCCGCGCGTGTCGTTTTTACGGATGGCGAGGTTGCCCCCATGCGGATCGCAGTGAAGAGGAGCACCGTCACCAAAGATCATCTCGTTGAAGATACGAGCAAGCGTGGCCGAAACCTCGTCACGGTCGATGCCGTTTCTATCCAGGTATTCGAGGTCATCGGGCCGGCTACCGGATTCGCGGGCCATGACCAGGATGCGCTTCTTGGCCCAGATGACATCGGGGATAATGAGCGGCAGCCAGGGTAGCTTGGCAAAGTGTGCCTTCATGCGCCTCGCGTTGTCCGCCTCCTCTTGAAAGTCCAGTTCCTTGGGTAGGGACAGCTCCATCTCCGAAGATAGCCACTCGAGGTCGTACTCGGGGAAGAAGCGCTTGAGCGTCGAGAAGGTGTACTTTGTCAGGGCGAGGTCGAGCGGTGCCCATGCCTGCAGATCCGGATGCTGCACCTTGACGGCCACTCTGCGGCCCGAGTCCTTGATGGTCGCGAGGTGGACCTGGGCGAGGGAGGCAGCCCCAATGGGTTCAGTGTCGAATTCGGAAAAGTAGTCGCGAAGCTCTTTACCGGTATCGCGGCGGAACATGTTTTGGATGGACTCGAACGACGAGACGGGACATTTGTCCTGCAGGGGAATAAAGGTTGTCGTCCACTCTGGCGGAAGGAGATAATTCATGGCGCTCTGCGAGGGAATTAGCCTCGTCACAGCGTCGTGAAGAGGTCTTGCCGCTTACCAGGTGTTGTCCCAGCTTGATGAAGATGCCGCCGTTCTTCTCGAGCACTCGAAGGGTTCGTTCGGCGCAGCGTTTGTGACAGGCCTTGAGCATGGCATCGTCGGAGGCGGCCGCTTTGGCGTTGAGCGTAGTACGGTAGCTGATGGATGACACGAGATCAGTCTCAATACAAATACAGCTCAAGCAAGGGAAGAATTGCCCACTCATTGATACAGATGACCAGGGCGGTGGCGACGCGACCCGTCCGCTCAGCAGCCTCGTAGCCGCTCTTGATCTCGTCGGTAAAGACCAGCGCCGTTCCCGCCACGCCGGCAGAAGCCACCAGCAGAGTCCTCGACCGCCGGCCTCCGCCACGAGTGCCGCCACGAGTGCCGCCACGACGTGCTGAAGAGAAGCGGGCGGCTGGCGATTGGCCGCGACAGGCCGAGCATGTCCACGTTGCGGCGAGCCGAGACGCGACGCGAGACGCGGCCCACGAGTTCATTTCGTCACCGCTTCCACTCGAGGCTGCGATCCGTAGGCGTGCCAGAAGCGCATCATAGGCCGAGTCGGAGTTGACGTCGTTTTGTTGAGATTTCCCCTGAGCCAGATGAAAGATCTGGAAGTCGGTCGTGGGAGCCTGCAATGTACCTAGATAGCGTCATAACTGATCTACATCTGGGTTACCCATGTCCCGGCCCCTCATGGTCTGTACTGCAGATAGGGGGCGATAAGGTGAAGCGAAGCTGCTTACGTGGCGCGAGTCAGTCTGGTTCGGGGGTAGGGCAGACAAGAGGCTTGCAACTTGCAAGTGAAAGCAGTCAATAGATATCTACCAGGATTTCTGCGATTGAAGCAGAAGTGGCTTCTCTCCGTAATGTCACGTTGATAAATATGAACTATTTGTCTATCTACGCCGCGGTTGCGTACCAACGGCTTCTTAACACAGTTCCGCGAGGCCATCGACAAAAGGGAGAACTCCCGACCTCAGGCTGAAGTATCACGGGCTATATATTCATGACAGGGTGAAACCTTGACCCTAGATTGTCTCGGACAACAAGATCACAACTCTCTTCGTGTCTTTCTGCTCTTCAAGCCCATCCATGGGGCCATTTTCCGGGGGCAGTAGTCTCTGTACGCGTTGGTGTCACTCACGTTATCTGCCCACCGGATCTGCTCGCGACTGTGTGACACCACGACCGGCCAAGCACGTTGAATCCCGAAGAGTTAGCTTAGCCATGACTACCTGTAACTGTTCCCTTCTCTTTCCTCGTCATGGGAGCAGTACGGCCTGTTTTGATGGGTGTTGTCCGCATTGGAGCCACCTGTCCCGTTGACTTTGACCTCCGGGAGCCAGCCGAGGGTGCTGAAAGAACCGTAGGCTCGTGCTGTTCATCGTCGTCATCAGGTGTTCCTTGTAGTTTCGAAGTTCCCTAGTCTGGGTTCCGGCTCGGTCGGGACCCTTGTCGCCTTTGGCCGGATTCCTCGTCATGGCGCGATGGCTTCTCGTCCGGAGTGTATTCGGAGCCCATCGACTCGCTTTCGCCCGACTTGTTGCTTGTCTGGGAACTGCTCGGCATCCAGTCTTGTGCCAAATAGGGAGTTCGGGATTGGCTTCATTAATGGTGTCTTGGCTTAGGGTCTCGGCGCAGCTAGCTGCTATGAGTGTGAAGGCCAAGTAATGGCCTAAACCGTGTCTTTGTAGCACTTGACACCGCAACGTATCGTTTCCTCCTGAGATTGTTCTATCGAGATCTTCCGCTGGTTTTTAGGCTTCGGCATGACCAGGGCTCTTGCGAACCTCCGCCGCGTAACTATGCTTTTCTTCGTCGGGTTTTTGAGAGCACGAAGTCCGCAAGATGCTTTGGTAGATGTCCAGCCCGGACTTTACACCGCTCTTTTCAAGTCGATCTTCTTGTCCGAGGGGATGGCAGTGTCGATTCCTTTCGCGTCGGAAATATCCACGTCAGCCTTCCTCTGAGAACTGTGCATGGCCCTAACGGTCTTTTCTCTCTCGAGGGCTTTGTTGAGCATTGGGTAGAGCAGCTCGTCTGTACAGAGCAGGTACTCTTTAAGCGTTGTTTGTTTGTTTGGTCTCTTGCTTGGATTTGTGTCGCGAGCTCTTTTGTTCGCTGTTCCAGTTGGTGCTCTCTCTCTCGCTGGACTTGCTGGCGGAATCGCTTCTGTTCAATCTCCACCGTTCGCCTCTTGAGCTTTTCATCGTCCCTAGCAAGCGCTTGCTTTGACTTGGCCTCGATGGAGATGGCTCTTGCGCTTCAGTCCGATGTCGTCCGAGTTCATAGTCGTCCCAGTCTTTGATGTCGCGAGGGTAATGCATCCCCGTGACATTGGTGTGTCCCGTTCTCTAAACGCGGGACTTCTTGATGGCAGTTTCCGCGTTGGAGTTGTCTAGCAATGTGAATGTTCTTTTTTTGTGCCGTGGTGGCATGTTGAATCAGGCCAAAGAACCTGCTTGCCGTCTGAAGTTGCGCTCGAAAGACTTGCCGACAATTTCTGAATGAAACCGTGATTCTTGCCATTGATGAGGATGTCGCTACCTGTGTTGGAGTGAGCCTGGACTTCTCGCTTTTGTTCGAACTTGGCGAGGATCTGTGCCAGAGGGTCCTCGAGGAATTGGTTGATGAACTTGGTAAGGTCTCTTTCCTGCGAGAGACACAAAGATGCCGCGAAACTTCCAAGGTCCTCCAATGTGGTGACCTTAAGGAAGGCGCGATCTTCCGAGGACCATGCTGATTCCAAGTCGTCGAAAATTGTCTTCTGCTCCTCCTGGAACTCGATCCATGGTGCTATCTTCCGAGGGCAGTAGCCCCTGTCCACGTTGGTGTATCCGAATTTTGTCGAGCGATCCGTTGAGTCTATGACATCCTCAATCTTCGAGTACAGAAGCCTTTGGTGAGAGAGCAGGCATTCTTCCAGTGTCGACAGCCCAGTTCTCCTCTCAAAGTTCGCGATCTTCTGGTCCTTCTCTGTCTCTCGTTGCTTGGCTGCGGCTAGAGCTTCGTACAAATGTCGTTATTGTTTCCTCCTGAGATTGCTCTATCAAGATCTTCCAATGTTCGGCTTCAGCATGATCAGGGCTCTTGCGCTGCAGTCCGACTCGGGCGGCTGGATAAAGCATCATTTTGGAAAGGATTGCGACCGCCACTGGCTTCGATGGATCGGTCGCCGTGTTGGAGAATTACCTCGTGAAGGGTCTGGAAGTTGGCCCGTTGGGTCATGGAAATTTTTGCAAACCGGCTCTATTGCGGCCAGCTGCCGGAACTTCACGTGACTCTTCGGAGGCAAAATCAGGTTGATTCGCATCTATCTGAGGCGTGGTTGAGCACGCAAGGCTACCTATTCTACCATGACTATGTGGCCAGACATGTTGGATCATGGCCGTCAGGAAAGTGAACACAAACAAGGAAAAGGCGCATCAATGAAAAAAAAAACCGTGAGACCAAAGAAAAGCAACCAAAAGCCCCGACACCAGTCCCAATTCACATCTTCCAGGCGCCATGCAAACAGCCACATCTCAACCGACCACATGGCGACCGCGTTTGTGCAGCTGTGAGAACTGATCCCCGATGAGCTTCATCTCGCTGGAAAACAAGCCCGGATTGGTGCCTCGGCGTTGCTTGAACTGCTTCTTCTGCTTCTTCTGCTCCTGCGATTTCGGCGACTGGCGTATCGGTTTGTCCATGAGAGGGCGTCGAGGCGGTTCCAGCAGCGCAGCGCGTTCAAAGTCGATCACCATGACGTCGCTGCTCTCGTCCTTGACCACCATGTTCTTCAATCGCACGTCTTTGTGAACAACACCGAGCTCGTGGATCGCGCGAAGAGACAGCTTGGCCCTGGCTTCCAGCTGGTCCTTTTCTTTGCCTCGCGTGTCGGCCTCGCATAGATCATTGCCTGCCCAAGAGAGGAAAAGCAGATGGACGAGTTTGACACCCACGTCGTAGTAGTATCCCCGGTTCACCGTCCGCAGATCGATGGCTCCGAGACAAACAGGAACGTGCTTTCCTTGAACCGTTTGGAGCCGCTTGTAGACCTCTTCCTCGTGTCGCATGACCTTGATCCTGCCCTCCACCGCGCCTTTGCAGACCATGGTGTAGCCGAACTGAAACAGCGTCACTTTGAAGAGGGCACCGCAGGCACCATGTAGTCCCAACGGCTCGATTCCCTTATCCAGCGTTCGCTCAAGCTGCTTCAGAAGGAGGGCCAGGAACTGGGTCTGAATGATAGGATGAGACAGACGCGCAAGATTGCGTTCACAATTCCCACGATGGAATGCGACGTTGGGGCAGTTGGCGTCGAGAAAGCCGCCGTTGGCCAGACCCAAAAGGCAGTCATGGGAGCAATACGGCCTGACTTGAGTAGTGGTGTCCGCAGTGGAGCCTCCTGTTTCGCCAGACGTTGATTGTGTGGTGCCACCCTCGCCCTGCTGAGTTTGTCGACTTTGACCTCCGGGAGCCGAGGGTGCTGAAGCAATCGTAGGCTCGTGCTGCTCCTCATCCTCGTCATCAGGCCGTCCTTGTCTCAAAGTTCCCTGGTCTGGGTCCCGGCAAGCACGTCGGGGCCCTTGTCGCCTTTGGCCGTCGTCTCCGTCCTGCTTTGATGGCTTTCCGTCTGGAATGTATTCTGAGCCGCTTCCGCCCGAGTTGTCGCTTGTCTGAGAACTGCTCGGCACCACGTCTTCCTTGTGCCAAGTCGGGAGTTCGTGGTTAGCTTCATTGATCCTGTCCTGGCTTGGAGTTTCGTTGCAGCTCGCTGCCATCAATGTGAAGGCCAAGTAGTGGCCCAGGACCGTATCTCTGTAGGAGACGCCGCCTTCGGGCCCGACCGAGACGTGGCTTGAGTTCCTTGTTCGAAAGTCCACCGTCTGGTAGAACAGCGTCTCGTAGTCTTCCCAGTCGATCCTGAGAAAGACGCAGAGCTCGCCTGTGGCCAGCACCCCGTATTTGCACCCGACGTCGATCATGTAGTGGTACGTCTGCACCACGGCCGCTGCCACCGCCTCCTCCGCCGCGTAGTTGTGTTCTTCCTGGTCGGTTTCTCGAGAGCACGAAGTCCGCAAAATGCTTTCGTAGATGTCTAGCTCCGGGTTCAGATAACGGATCACGTTGTCTGAGGAGAAATGTAGGGGGTTCTTGAACTCGGAAGGGTATATTATCACGCGATCCTGGATGGAGGGTCCGTCGAGCACCAGTACTCTGTCAGGCATTTTGCGGTCCGGGCGATGCCTTCCACTCCCTTCTGTCCCTTCCGAGCAGTCGTACAAGTGAGTGGCACACTTGGACCCTTGGTACCGGAGGCCATCCGGGATCCGGAATCGGCGTTGGATCTCCGGATACTGGCACAGAGTCTTGACCATCTGCACCGTGGATTCCTCGAAAAAATCGCCGATGAATCGTTGAACGTCGGTTTCCTGCAAGATGGCGCGGCAGTCAAGGCGTCCCGCTTGTGCTTGCACAACAAGCTTGCTGTCGAAGAGTCTGGCCTCTTCAGGCAGGCATTCGGCGAGACTCGCGAAGATTTCACGTCGCCCGAGGTCATAGTCGATCCAGTGTTTGATGTGGCGGGGGTAATGCATTCCCGCGACATTGGTGTGTCCTGTCCTCATGACGGGGGACTTCTTGATGGCAGTTCCGGTTCTTTCCGCGTGGGGACTGTTGTCTTCATTACGTCTGTTCCCTTGAGAGTCGTGCATGAACCAGAGAGCCTTTCCTCTTTCAAGGGCGCTCTGCAGCATGGGATAGAGACATTGGTCCGTTGAGAGGAGGTAATCCTCTAGCGTCGTTTGCTGCGTCTTCTCGAGGACATGTGTTAATTCTTGGCTCGTCACTTGCAGTCGTTCCTCCAGCACATGCTCTCTCTGTCGACTTTTTCGCTCAGATTGGTCCAATTGTCGCTGGAATTCCTCTTTTTGTCGCCGCAATAATTCCTCTTGTTGTCGCTGGGCCTGCTCTCTTTCGCGCTGCAGTTGCTGCCGGAGTTGCTCAACCTCACTCTCGGCCGTTCGTCTCTTGTGTTTTTCATCCCCGTCCCGTTCCCGGACATCATAGTCGGTCTTTCGCTTTGTTGCGACCGGAGCCAGAAGTGTGACCGCCATTGGGTCCGATGAATCGGTCGCTTTGCCGGCCGCTTTGCCGGCCTCTTTGTCGGCTGCTAGTGATTGTACAGGAGAATCAGTGAGATGCTGATGAGTCAAAAACTTCGGGTGGGTTTTGCGTACCTGCAGAATTCTCCATGACCGGGCCGGGCCGACTTTGGTTCCGAAGTGTCTCACGTGACAGGGTGTATAGACGATTGATAAGATGGGATTGAACAGACGTGAGATGGAAGAGAGGTAGAATTGAAGAGACAATCTCTACGACATCTTAGTGCCCTCATCATGTATATATATCAGATCCAATCTGAGCTGTGAATTCTCCTATATCTCAGTGACTGCGGATACGTGCAGGCAGCTCTCGATTTACAGCCCACCCTTGAAGGCATGATGGCCTTCACAGCGTCCGTTTGAGCGTGAACATGCCCGTATTAGGTAGTGAGCGCGAGTGGAATTATGACTCTCATAGCAAGGGGATACCCTGCAAGAGATAAGGTCAATTGCAAACGACGTCTCAGTGAAGATGGCATGACGACTGTCCGAATCTGTGAATCCAGGCGTCCACTACACGCAAAGGTCAGTATATACAATCTTCCAAGCAAATGGCAGCTACAAGTAGTTAAATCTATCGAGGCTCGTGCCATAGTAGACTGATATGTCTTTATGGCTGACGCTGCTGAACAACCAGAACACTACGCAAAAGCGCGCCTCTGAAAACGCCCCTTTCAGACTTACATGTTTTCATATACGATAAATGATATAGCTCAATGAATCTCACACCACAGCAATGAGAAATCAGTTGACGGGGTAACACGTCGATGAATAACTTGTCCTCACGTAAAGAACATGGAGGGACTTCAAACGTAGTTTGACGGCCCTGGCTCGCCTACCTGCAAGACTTGGTCCACCTCTGATAATGTGGCTGTGACTCATGGATCATCTGCACTCAGCAACGATTCGCCTAGCAGTCCCTGTCAAAACAACAAACGCCAATTTCATTGTATCGACCTGTGAGCTTCACAGATACTGAGGAGACCTATCCTTTCCTCACACAGTATTCTCACACCACGTAGGCGCTCTCTAGGGTAGGAGAAGTTTATCACTGATCTTTTACTTGTCGCCTGACAGCGAGGCTGATCTTTCGTCAGATCGTTCCCGATGAAAGAATGCATCTTGACAGGTGTCGAGGGTGCGTTGGAGATTGTTGAGTTTGTCCGCCCTGCAAACACAGACGCCCTCTCTGATTAATATCTTGTGACAAAGACTGTGTAGTCATGAACGAGCATTTGATTCTGCGTGCTTCCAGGCCCGGACCTGCTGTGCTTGAGACCACAAGCTCATGGCTCAGCCCATCCATAAACGCGGCTATTTAGGTCTACTCGAAGCTTGACGAGACGCTAGCGTACTATGCTTGAATCCGGTTTCGCGTTGGGGATATTTCGAGGATACGTGGACCGACCAAACACAGCTACCATGGCTTCAAGAGGCAAAACAGATGTTGAGAAATCTCTGGGAGAAAGAGTACAAATCACTACCGACCCCCTCGATGCCAAATGAAGAACCCCCTTTGAAGCGTTTGAAGGTAATGAGTGCGCTGGAGAGACATCGGGTTCAACTCCACGGGCAAAGCAACTCAAACTTCCTTCATAAATTACGCACAGGACTTCCCTCTTTCCTCGTCTGAGCTAGAAACCCCTCCCTTATCGCCACTCTGTTGGGTTTTAGAAGGTTGGTCTTAGACGCTTTCGGCTGGTCGTTCCTCGGCAGGTGTTTGCTTTGCTCCGAGATGTTCGTTTATAAAAGGGATGTATCTTCCGACTCTGGCATATATCGCGGGACTAACGCAGAAGAAACGATCCCCGTTTTCCTCGTTTGCTATGATCCATGATGTGACGCCGATTAGCTGTCCCGTTTTCTTATCCACAAGAGGGCCGCCGCTGTCATTGACGCATGGACTCTTGCCATCCCCATCAGCGCATACTATTTTGTCCGTATCAGCCGCGTCTGCGTCAAGGCTCGAACAGTGCTCGCGCGCGCGAACAGTGGTGGCAAGTTTGCTTAATTGTTCAACTGCGGGAATTCCAGAGAGTTTAAAGAATACTCGTCTCTGTGCACCCCTTCCCTATCAGTTAGCGACTTCATCCTGCGTGCTTAACAGCTCGAACCCACCAGCCTGCCACCATAGCGATGGAATTAATCTCGGGATCCGAGCCGTCCGCCGGCAGCATCGCATAGTCAATCGTCTCGCTCTTCTCAATCGGAGTTGATAATTTTAATATAGCGATATCGTTTGCTTCATATCTCCCGTCATCTGGGTGTCGGTATCTGGGGTGCAGTATAATTGATGAAATGTTTGAGATGATTCCGCCTGTGCTTCTAAACTATGTAATTGTTAGCTTGATGCTGCTGACCGATATCAAATCAGATTTTCAAGTCGAAAGGGAACAGTTTACCAGTGATCCTGCTCTCACAGCGGTGTAGTCTGGTGAGGTTTCATGGTGTTTGGCGCAATGAGCAGCAGTAAGAACTGTAGTGCTGTCTAACAGACTGCCGCCACAGGTATAAGGAGCACGGCCGATAAGGCTGACGAGGAATGGAAATTCGCCATTCTTCGCATCTTCTCCTCCAACAATCCTCTTGTCGAGAGTTGCGATGGCCGCCAAGCTAGCAAACGCAACGGCTAAGAAGATACTAACCTTGCGTGCCATGATCAAGATATGCAGTGCTGCAAGAGAGCTAATGATGGGATGGTAGTAGATATAGGAGTGTGTAAGATGGCACAGGCTAGTAGTGGCGACTGTCGATACCGGTAAATCGTGATACAATGACTTGGACGGGCAGCCTCCCGTATTTATACCCGCGTCCACGAGCATATCAACATGTTGATTCATTGGATCTGCTTGGGAGACTCGCAATTATGACTCGGGTGCATAACGTATGATTCCAGAGGGCCTCCACGACGGCAAGGTCAGGCCGAGTTAGCTGGGCAGCTACTGCCCATCATGACATCGTGGCCCATCCTTCTATTTTGGTCCTACCACTGACGCCCCTGTCTATTCCGGTTCTGGTACGACACGGGATTCCATCCGGCTATGGGGCTAGAGTAGTAGTGCAAAGGCCGCAATGCCCGTCCGGTGCCTTGGCAGACGGAGCCGGACGACGGCTGTTCCTCGTGTTGGTGCTCTCCCTACCCGCGGACGCCGCCGTGCTAGATAGAGAGGGGCAAGATAAGGGTAAGGTTGAAGCTTTTGCAATGTGATGGTTGGCGATAGCTTCACTTACACGATGACTAAAACGGGGATGCTTTTTAAAACCGGCCAAAATGTAGAAAGGGACGCAGCAATACGAGTTGGGATAAAGTAGTGGTATCCTGGAGCGGAACCTGAGCTTACAGAATCGATACGACATCAATGCTCGCAATCACCAATGTGGATTCATCTCCTCTTGCTCACATGTCGTCTGTCAAGGGAGACTGACCTTGAGCTGTGCCCAATCTATCCTCGAACCAGAATCTCAGCCTCTCGACAGTGGCGCGGTCCTCCATGAACTTGGCGAACGCCATCGGGTCCGTGTTGGGCATATCCACGATCTTGGGGTAGCCGTCCGGCGGGTCCACGTCCGACCGAACGCTCCAGCCAATGTTCTGTTGGAATTCAGGGGTGAGCATCCAGCTATGCAGCAGCTTAGCGCCCTCGGGATTCGGGGAGCTCTTGAGGATGCCTCCCATCTGGGGCCAGCTGACGAAGTCGGCGTCCGTGGGGAATGCGAAGGCGCTTCCGTCAGTCGGAGCGAACGAGGAGCCGGAGATGGCAAAAGCAGCCGCCTCGTTGGTGTCGTTCTGCAGGAGTAGAGCCAAGGGCGTGGCAGTACCACGGACCCATCGCGGGTTCTGCGCCAAGAGGGCGTCGAACCAGGCTTGGCCTTTGCGCTCCATACTATGTACAAAGCGTATCTCGGTCAGCTTTCTTAGAGCACGGGAGGCGAGGTTTCAGTGACTTACATGAGTTGATAGGCGAACAAAACGGCATCGTCGTCATGCGGATACGTCAGGACGAGCTTGTCCTTGTATTCGGGCTTTAGGTACTCGTCATAGGTGCTGAAATTGGCGCCAGACAGTTTCTGGGGATTCCAAAGGTTCATCCAGCTGAAGAGCTCGAGTCCGTAGTAGGCTGCCGACAAACTGTCCTTGAAGCCGGTATAGATCTTGTCGAAGCCGAGAGGCGCGTAGTTAAGCAGTGCGCCTTCCCGAGCCCATCGGGGGTAATCGTGGAGGGTTTGCAGGACGATGCTGTCAACGTAGACGTTTTTGGCTACTATCTGCTGATCGATTCTGCCATCGAGATACTTTGACAAGTCGACGGTCACGTTCAGCTTCAAGTCCGGGAACTTTGTCTCAAAGGCTGTTCTGATGGCGTCCGCTTGATTCTGTTCGTCGCCGCCATGCCACATGGTGATGACCCGGTTTCCCTTCAAAACGACTTGGTACATCTGGTCCATCGTTCGGTTCTCGACAAGGGGAAGAGAGTTGAAGCTCAAGATGGGGTTGGCCGCAGCAATCCGCCCCAGAAGGAGCCCGGCGACGAGTGCTGCCATTGTCTGGCAAGTATCGCTGACGGAACACTGGAAATTCAACACAATAATATGACGAAATTCCCAAGTGACTTGAACGAAAAGATTTTCAACCACACCAACCTGTTTCTCACAGGTTTGAACAGGACTCAGTCCAGTATATATAAAACTCAGGAGGTTCCACATCTTAACGACATTACCAGGTCATCCTGGGACGCCGACAAAGCGCTGATTAACTGTGCCTGCGTAATGCAGCGGCTTGATGTTGGCAGTGCATGTTTATGGATGACATGTCTATATGTCATTACCAATACAAATAGAGAGTGCCAGCTCTCGCCATGTTATCCTAGATGTGGAGTCATCTCAAGATCCCTGTTCCCAAGGTTACACGCGTCAGCATCTCCACGATGGCCAAGAGCACCAGCACGGTGCCCGGGCACTTGGTCAATTCGTTGCGTTCGGAAGAACACAAGCGTTGTGGCTTGAGAAGACCTGTACCTGTAGTCTACAGGGATAGTATATCCTGATTTGTTACGAGCCCCGTAAAAGATTCCAACACCAAGCGCAAGCATTGACACTACGATCAAAAGAGTGATCTCGTCATAATAACTACAGTACAGACAAGCTCCCCCCTTTTGCTCTTGCCGTCTTTCTAAAAGCTTGATCACTGTGTCCCTTAAAGGAGCTGTAGCCAGTTAGCTTCACGACCGGTTGCCAGTCCGGCCAGCAGATTCCTTGCTATGTAGCCAAGCGACAAGATTCTAGGAGGACTTGCATGTCAGAATGCTCGCGAGGTTGTTTGGCTTCCACGGCAGCATCTTGCGCTTAGGCACGAGAACACTGACTTCGATTGGTTCACAGATCATCCAACCAACCAAGTTCCAATTCAAGGGGCAGACGTCTTGGACTACTCCATCTACAAGTCTCTGATTCGGGGACGCCACGCCGGAATGCCTCGTGGAGAATCATCCGACCAAGATGAGCGGAAGGACTAAAGCTAAATTCGTTCAGACTGGACGTGCAGTCAAGAAGCTGCCTACACGAGCATAAATCATCGAGTCAAGTCTCAATGTTATAGAGCCCTAGAAGATACATGTATCTTCTCGTTTCGGTGAACGTTTCGGTGAACACTCGTCACTGACACAGGGGGCAGGCAAAGTCAAAAGCTGGCTGTTCTTCTACAAACGACTCGGCTATCAAGTAAATAAGATGGCGTTCAAGGTCAACGTTGGCCTGGTGTTTTGCGGTGTAGCTCATACGGTTCTCATATGCGTCACTGATCGTGGAGGCCCGTCGTCTGCCGTTGGGTCTCAAGACATGTCAGCCAACGGCAGAGGTTACACAGACTTTTGCCATCCGGCTTCTTCGACTCGTCAGGCTTGGGTCATGGTCATCTGCGAAGTTTCTGCCGACTTGTACATTGCCATCATTCCCCAGACAGAGCACTCTGTTTCAGCGGAAGAGCTTCTGAGACAGAAGCTTCGATGGCTCCGTTCGCTCCGGAAGATTAGGTCAGAATTGTCTGAAGTCAGCGCAGACTGAAGAAACAGCGCCCATGGGTTGACGAGATCTGCCACTCGTAAAGGCAGAATCTTTGATTGGAGAATTCGAGTCGCCTTCAGAAGACACATAAAGAGCCTGCTGACGATTTCTCTGAATAGTTAAGCATCAGCTGACTGACGTTGAAGTTGACTCTCCGCCGGATAAACCACTACTCCGCTCCGTCGCCGTCAACACGGACCACGTGACATCGCGCTAGACTCTCAGACCGCGTTAAGCCGCGTCTCTCTGAAGGTCAAACCACCAGCCATCAACGACCATCAGTCCTCTCTCTTCTCTCCTCTCCTCCTCCTGCCATCGGCGGCATCCGGACACTTCTCCATCGCTGGCAATGCGAAGCACTCCAGATACAGGTGCAAACATGCTGTCGCTCGCCCCCTCGCCCATCTTCTCCGCCTCGCGGGACCACCGGCCTTATGTCCCGTCGCCTCTCTCGTCATCGCCCATCCGCGCCTCATCGCCTCCCAACGGGCATAACTCTTCGCCTCCAAACATCCGCGCCTCGTCTCCGCTGTCGCCCCTGGATGGTAATTCGCGGCACCAGCGTCAGGTTCAGTCTTCGCCCATACGGCCTCCGCCACCCAAGTTCCGTTACGCCGCGCGGACGACTCGCCCAAATCCTCTCGTCCGAAGCCCCGAAGCCAGTCGTCAAGCTCGTCACCGCGGCTTTCTTCAGAGGGTGCGCGACAAGGCGGATGATAAGGCGTGGGAGAGAAGGGATATTGAGACACAAGTGGGCGTCGCGTACCTCACGGTCCAGCTCTACCGGCTAACCTCTCGCTCAAGTTTCTGAAGAGTAATTGGCTGGCCAATATCGGTCGTTTATCCCACGATGCGCCTTCCCTGACGGATGCGGACCTTGCAGATGCCATGGCCTTGCACTCGGACCCGCCACGACCATCGGAAGAGGAAGAAGTCGATATGATGGACGAGAGCAGCCGCGAACAAAGGGAACTCGAGGTCATGGCCGCCTCTTTCGAGGAGAAAGTGCCGGTCCCGACGTCTGACGATGAGTACGATGAGATATTTGCCGAACTGGCGCTGCAGGATAAAGCACCAGACTTGTCGGACCAGATGGACATGACATGACGCACGACATATGGGTACAGGGATACGACCAGGGAGTCAAGGCGTCAAGCACTCAAATGAGGCGGTGATATGGACAAATCACCGGCGTCAAGGTCAGTCAGGATATGTGTTAGCATCAGAAAAACAGCTTTGGCACGAATAGTATGACAAGAGCGCAAAAATGGTGGCCGATGTTGGGGTATATATGCACCAAGATACCTAGTACGCAAAATCATTGGGGATTGCACTGATCATCTGCGGCATTGAAGGCTTCCTGCGCCGACGCCATGTCTCCGACGAGGTCTGATGGCGGCGTCCCGGACGCCTGCATCTGCGTTGCTGTCAGCGAGGAAGCTTCCCAGCGGTGCTAAGCAGTCATCGATTACCTTTTGCATTCTGTCGACGATGTACTCCCGGTCAGAAGGGTTGCTATCCGAGTAGCTGCTCTCCTCAAACTTGGCGACAATCTCCCTTACGAGTCCTTGTTGCTCTTCGTACCGCTTCAAATCGGGCGCCGGCGTCTTATCTCTATTCTTGTCGAACCAGTCGGGAAACTTTTCGTCGAGCTCCTTCATCGGCTCGTATAGTATGTCCTTGTTGGTCAGCTGCTCCATCATGCCCATCAGCATCTTGGACAGATCCTCGTCGCTGCCCTCGGCGTTGAAGTCGCCCGACGACAGCTGCTTGAGCATCTCGGACATGAAATCGTCGGTGCCTTCCGAAGCGGCCGCCGCCGTTGCCTGGTCTCCGGAGGACTGCATGCGCTCCATGGTGCGGCGGATGGTGTCTTGGAACGAGGCGTCGGCCCCGGCGTCGGCCGTTGACGGGGCTGAA
The DNA here is from genome assembly GCA_002591395.1 of Ophiocordyceps camponoti-rufipedis. Classification (NCBI taxonomy): domain Eukaryota; kingdom Fungi; phylum Ascomycota; class Sordariomycetes; order Hypocreales; family Ophiocordycipitaceae; genus Ophiocordyceps; species Ophiocordyceps camponoti-rufipedis. Next base: position 930 of record NJES01000024.1, on the reverse strand, counting down.
CTGGAGGCGCCCGCGCTGGACTCGGCTGCTATATGCTTGAACATGTCCTCCAGCTGCTCTTGCATCTCTGGCTAGTTGCGGCCTTGTTAGGGGCGGTGTTGGGTAAACGGTACACTTTTGCTCACTGATTTCTCCAACTCGCCGAGCAGATCGGCCATGCCGGCCTGTAGTTGCCTTGCAAACTCGTCTTCGGATATTGCCTCGTCTGGCTTCTGTGTAGATTGGGGGACCGGGTCTGGCGGCGGTTCTGTCGAGGCTGCTGGCGCCTTGCTAGGATCCAGCTTGATGGCGGAGAACTCGCCCAGCATATCTAAGAGAAACAGTCAGTAGGCGATCGAAAGATATTCGGGATTGCCGGTCATCGTCACCGTCCAGGTCGTCCAGGTCGTCTTCATCGGGATCTGGTACCTCGTCGACGGAGGCAGCGCCTTGCGCCTCGGGGTCTTTTTTCGGCGAAGATTCCATACTGAATCAACTGACCACAGTTCTCGACGATGCCCAAACGTATGTATTCCAACAGTCCCTGTTGGCGATCCGAGGGCCAGCTGGACGCTGCACCTCCGAGGCTCGCGAGAATGAGCCGAGGGACCCACGTTACGACGGCCCGTCAAGGTGGCGGCTTACTAAGCCCCTCCCTTCGCTCTGGTGGGCGCTGAACGTCGGGCGGGACGCACGCCGCGATCGGCGGGGTTCAAGGGCCCTGTATTCGTAGCGGTCCTCGTCACGGGTCTTCCAACCTAGTTCCACTGCGCTCTTCTCAGCGATCGGGCCGGCCCATCCTTCTTCCCGCTTGCTGCCTTGGGTGCTACGGAAGACGATAGCTGAGAAAGTCTCAAAACCCCTATAGACCCATAAAATGAATAGGCTAACACTACGGGTATATAGGTGCGATAAGGCGCGTATACTCCTATAAACGCATACGATAGCGCC